>JARKHS020004356.1:85000-319738 GCA_030143305.2 Amblyomma americanum
CTCCACCACGTTTTCTACAGAGCAGCAAACGCGCAGCGCTTCAAAGAACATCTGCCACGAGGGTCCTTATCTGAATACAAGCCCCCCCCCCCCCCCCCGGCCCCTCCCCTTCCGCCCCTTCCGCGTGCTGCTCACCTTTTCTTTCGCTCTTTCACGTCACCGGCTCGGCTCTTCTCTTTATCGACGCGTTTCTGGGGCCGGACGGTTGCAGCACAAATTGACCGTTGCCGCCTGACCAAGCGCGGAGACGGGAACTTCATTAAAATTCGAACCATCCCAGCAGCAGCGCCCGGGACCATACGGTCGGTGAAACAGCGCCAGACAACGCTGTCCTCGCCTTCCCTTCCCCTTTCCCACTCCGTTGTCTTTCTCCCCGCAGCTACAGCAGCAGCAGCAGCATGCAGGCGGCAATTACGGCGGGAGGGGCCGCGTAGCATCGGAAGGGGGAAAAAAAAATATCGTTCGCTGCTGCCGCTCCGGCGACGGAACATCCTGTGTGGCAGCATGCATGCATGTGACGCTGACCCCGCCGAGATGCTGCTTCTGCTGTTGCTTCTGGGCAGAGAGCGGCAGCTTGCGGCGCATGTGCACCCGGGTCTCTGCCCACTTATATGTATACGTGACCGAGGATGTTAGGAAAGGAGCGAAGTGTTAAAAAAAGGGACAGCATCCGAGACATCTTCGAGAGCGGACGGCATCTCTGCCCGCGGCCGCCTGCCTCAGAGTGGAGAGAGCACGAAAATATGGGGCGCAACAGTGTGCTTTCTGTAATGCGCGATGATTACTCGTGGTCGAAACGCATCTCCTGCCTCAACATCGCTCGTATATATCCCGCGTCGGTCGCATTTAGATAAAAGGGGAATGCGAAAACGCCCGTGTGCTGCAGGATGTCAGCGAATCGTAAATAACCTACGGTGGTCGAAATTAACCGCGAGTCCAGCACTGTGTCGCCCCTCACATTCCACGTGCAGCAATGGAAGTTATACCATACCATCCACCCGCCACGCCACGCCACGCCACACCACACCACACGGCACCACACGGCACGACACGACACCATACCATACCATCCCGTACCGACCGCACCGTACCGTACTGTGCCGTGCCGTGCCATATCATACCATCCAATACCATACCATACAATACCGTAACATAAAATGCCACAGCAAGCATAGCATACGAAACCTTACCGAATGCCATAACATGCCATGCCATATACCATACCATACCATTAACTCTAGCCCCACTTTCAACACGCCGGTACTTCGAGTGCCTCATGCATATCACATGCTCATTAACTCTCTGCGCCTCATGGCAGTGTGCACCCACGTTAATTTTTCTACTCCATTATCAACTAGGCGCCATCATAGTTTGAATATTTCTCTACTTTACGCATGCACTGATGCATACAAATACTCCGTCTTCCCACATACCATCTAAAGCTGGAACTCCCTGCCCGGCGAAATTCGTTCACTTGCGCTTCCGCAGTTTTTGGTTGCCATTTAATTACCATTAACACCTATGCTTTGTTCTGTTATTTTGTATCTCGTATGTGCTTTTATGTATTTATGCATGCATGAATCAACATATATGCGCAACTGCTTATCATGTACCCTATATCCACACTCCTGCAACAGCCCCTGTGAGGCTGCAGTATGTGTAAACCATACCATACCATACCATACCATACCATACCATACCATACCATACCATACCATACCATACGATACGATACGATACGATACGATACGGTAGCGGTAGTGTGGGAGCTAGCGCTTCTCTTTCCAACCAGTCACGTCCCACTGCTTCAGGCGGATCGAGCAGGCGTACGTAAGGAGAGTAGCATTTTGTATTACATATGTCGCGCCAGTCGCAACTCGCCAAACACGTTGGCGCGTTGTGAGTGCGACTGCATGCGGATGCGGACTCTCTTCGGGCGCCACTTCCTTTACGAAGCTTTACGACGCCATTGTTGGGAGGCCCGTTGGAACAAGTAGGCGTCGGGCGCGGGGAAAGTGCGGATGGTCGTAGGCCAAAGGAAACCGCGTCATGGGGGCCTGCGGCCGCGGCAGACACTTCGGAACCCTTCATCTCCCTTGGAGCTTTTGTTTCGTCGCATGCAGAAGCAGTTGCGCAACAAGGCAGTTTTCACTAGACGCTTAACAACCGGCCGCGCCAGCGCTAACATTAGAGGGCCGGCTCTAATCTGGATATATTACCGCTAGTAAAGTTGTCTCCATTGTTTCCAGCGCACCGGCTGTATAGGCGCAGCAGAGTCGTATGCTATGGTATGGTATGGGTATATTGTTTTGTGGTATGGTACGGTACGGTATGGTACGTAGGTATGGTATGGTATGGTATGGTATGATATGGTATGGTAGGGATATGTTTTGTGGTATGGTACGGTACGGTATGCTATAGTATGGTATGGTATGGCATGGTATGGTATTTTATTGTAGTGTATATATTGTATATGATTGTATGTATGGTGGATATATTGTATGCCCTAGCGACTCAGCCTCTGATCCTCGCCCAGTGAACAGAGCTCCGGAAATTTCGACCACCTGCGGTTCTTTACGTGCACTGAGCATCGCACAGCACTCGGGCCTACTAGGCACTTTTGCCTCCATCGAAATTCGACGCGCGGCCGGGATCGAACCTGCGTCTTTCGGGCCGCAGCCGACGCCATAACCACTCTGCACCGCGGCGGCTGGTAGAGTATATGCCTTTTGTTCACTGGTACGGTACGGTACGGTCCGGTCCTGTTTATGGTATGCTATGATATAGGTATGGTATGGCGTGGCATGGGATGGAATAGGATGATATGCTATGATATGGTATTTTCTTGTATTCTATGCATGTATGGCATGGTATGGTATTTTATTGTATTGTATATATTGTATGGCATCTTATGGTATTTTATTGTATTCTATTGGATTTATGGTATGGTACGGCATAGTATGGTATGGTATGATATGGTATGGTATAAGACTAAGATGCTACCTGTGGGGGCTACGAGGGACGCCGCAGTGGAGCGCTCCGGATTAATTTGAGACATTTGGAGATTTTTAAACTGTACTGACATCACACAACACACAGGAGTCTTACCTTTCGACTCCATCGAAATGCGGCCGCCGTGGCCAGGATACCACCCTGCCAACTGGAGTTCAGCAGTCGAACACTAAAAACACTAAGGCGATAAGCGTGGTTCAGTTACTCAGTCATACTGAACGGTTTTAATTTGTGCAGTATCATAGTGCTCCTGCGTGAATTATTCCTCCACTACACCCAGATGGCACCACATTCACTGCCTCGGACTTTCCACGTGATATGAATCGCGATGCTCGGTCTCCCTCCTGCTGCGCCAAAGTGTCAGATGTGAACGCCCCTAGTGACGAGCCATCACAATAGAGTGGCATGATATTAGAAAACGAACGCTATGTGCTCTTTGCGCAAGACTGCTGACATTAGGCGGGTCTTTTTTTTTTCCAGCTTCCTGAGCGGTCAAACGCACGCCTATTCTCCCCTTATAAGAATGACCGATGGCGTTGTCTGTTATGCACAAGTGTGTAGGCGACATCGATCACGACTCACGGCTGCCCTCACGCTGTCCAGTAACTGCCATATTACTCGTTTCCTCTCACAAAGACGTCTGCTGTCCATTGCAAGCGTCTCGCTCGGACAGTTGAGTCTTCTTTCTGAGCTAATTTCAAGGGGTATTGGCCTTGCTCGTCATCGCTTCAGAGATAAGAGCTAACGCACTGAGAAATGCTGCCCGTCTGCGGGTTTGCAAAGGGCATAACGACACATCTGAGCGGTGTGTATCGGTTCCTTGTGCCTCATTGTGTTCTTCTGAACACTACCCACCCTCCTCCCCTCAAACATACACGCGCAAGCAATCATCCGCTCAATATACCGAGTGTCTCAGATAACCTGATTAAAGGGTTAAATAAGAAAAAATAGGCACCAAGAACTGTTAAAATCTGCGGCAGTGAGGCTGAAACAGTATACTTCTGGCTTCTTGCGGTCGCATAGTGACAGCATGACTGTTTGCCACTTCTGCGTATTTAATTAACAGGTTTATTTCGATAAGTTAGTTTGGAAGCAGTGGAGGTATACTAAATGCTTCATGTAGAAAGGTGCACGCACAAGAAAATGAAAATGAATGTGTGATTTTTTTTTTCTGCTAGCGAAATGATTGCCATTCGTTGAACATTTAACGCGAATCCGGACACAAAGAGAGCGGAGTGTATTTCGAGTCCCCTGCGGTTGCGAGCGCTTCGGGAACTGCCCTTCTACATTTCTACAAGGCGCACCCAATTAAAGTTCGATCCACCGCATTCGCCAACAGAGGGCGTGAGAAGCCGCTGTCCTCTCTGGGAGTTCGCGCGCTTCTTTCAAGGTGTATATATTCAGCGGGTTAAAATTTAATTCATGATTCTTGCTTTATTCATCGAATTAATGCGATGTAAAAGACGCTGGTGCTTGTAAAGGAGACAGTGAACCATACTTATTCAGTTTCATTCTCCAACTTATACAAAACGTTTCCTATTGTGCTATTCGTGCAATATGTATTTGATTGTGGCTTTGTATTTATTAGCCTGATGTACTGTCCTACTAATAATGTGTGTAGTATTGATGTCCTGGCAGTATAAATATGAAATTAGCGATGTGAATTTACAGGCAAATAGACTCATAAATGCGCGTGATAAACTTTGAATAAAACAACAAGAATGGCCTCTTCATATACACAGGACGTTGAATAAAAGAAACATGTTTTTTTTTAAACTACAGGCTTATATTGCAGAAGGTATTTTGCGCTATTATCGAGAAAACTATACTCATAGGTCAAAACGGGGCCAAAGAGACCGGCGTAAATTAATTTTTGTCGCTGATATGTAACTAGTGGCCGGAGTTTACGGTTTTTATTTTTTGAAAATTCGACGGACTTTTTTCGGTTTTTATTTCAGAACGCAGCTTTCGGTTTTTTCGGCGAATATTACTTTCGCCATATGAAATCCTGACTTTTTTCGGTGACTTAATCCAGCATTTGGGTCTGGTCAAACGTAAATTAATGTCTATCTCAGTATTATTGTCATACTGAACAATTTATTTACCAGTAATTAATGTGCAAATGGTGTACTTGGAGCTGTGTTTAGAGAAAGAATTGCTACTCTCATTTAAAGAGTAATTCAAGTTAACTGAAGACAAAATGACGGAAGTGGAAGTTTACTTCTAAGAACTTGGTTGACATGTTTTCGTTGGGTTGTCACGCTGCCTTGAGCGTGAGGACGGAGCATCACGTGGTCTGCGTGTTGACTGCAGCGATGCAACTGCCGCTCAATCGTCGTGGTAGCCAAAACATGCATTTGATTAACCTAATTAACCGACTAACTGTTCTAATCAAGTGACGATAGTGAATAAACAATGCTTGGCTAGAAGACAGCGAGTAATAATTGGTTTTTGGGGAAAGGAAATGGCGCGGTATCTGTCTCATATATCGTTGGACACCTGAACCACGCCGTAAGGGAAGGGATAAAGGAGGGAGTGAAAGAAGAAAGGAAGAGGTGCCGTAGTGGAGGGCTCCGGAATAATTTCGACCACCTGGGGATCTTTAACGCGCACTGACATCGCACAGCACACGGGAGCCTTAGCGTTTTGCCTCCATAAAAATGCAGCCGCCGCGGTCGGGTTCGAACCCGGGAACTCCGGATCAGTTCCCGGGTTCGAACAGCGAGGAGATGACGCTTCCTGGTCTCCAGAGGCATGTATAGGCTAGCGGAGGAATACCTCAAATCGCACGTCTGTGCTGCTTGTCTTACAACTCCATCGTCGCATCATGCCCCTGGCTTGCCTACTTATATAATTTGCAACTTAGTGAAACTCGCATTCATTTTATGTTTTTTTTCCTGTTTAAACCGAGGAGTCCCACCCCTACATATAAACGATTCCGGAAGGGATAATCGTGCCCTCGATCGCTCTATGGGGTGCCAAATTGCTTTTTTCATTGTTTTCTGTGCGAACAAAAAGGCGTTGAATATGACGCTGGGGCATTAAACCAGAAAGTCGAAACCTTTACACGGTTCGTGAAAGAGCTACTCTATTCAGACTTCTGCGTAAAGCAGCGCTGCATAGCTCGTTTTAAAATATCATGTCTATGTAAATGTCTCAGAATCGCAAAAGCCGCGCACCGACCATATCTGTCATGGGCACTAGAAAAAATTAGACGCACTTAACGTGCGTTGGTCGCCCTCGACGGCACATGCTTAGAAACTGTTGGTCAAACCATTTGCGTGTCTTTCTAGGCAGTCTTGCTTCTTCAACGGTCCTTCCTTGGTGAGAGAACGCACTGCGCGTGTTCACACGTTGTATGTTGCTTCGGAGAACACTGCGTGTTCGCAGTGTGCAACAATGCCGGCAGTTGCGACTCCCTCAGACCCAAGTACAATTAAGCGGGCATTGTGGACAAGAGCCCTTGGGTACCCACCGATTTTCTTGTATGGATACAAGATTACTCCAGCCCATATGCTCTGCTTTCTTTCAGCAAAACATTCGGGCACTTGCCCTACTGTACAAGCTTTAGACCACGCGTTGTATGCGTAAGGTTAGTCGAAAGTTGCCAGGCTGGAGGGGTCTGCTTTTGAGCAGTATAGTCAGAACGCTTACGGCTCCCATAAAGCTAACGAAGTCCTCAAGGGAGATTATTAGAGGTCAGATTATTCGCATGCGACATACCTTCTTCTTTTCAGCATATCCGAAATGTACTGCGCGTAGACATATGCTGGATCAGCCTGGTGCCTGCTGCGCATGCGCGGTGGAAGATGCGCGAATCAGCCTGGGCACTAAGCTTGCGCAGGAAGCATCTGGCCGGCCTGGTATACGCCTGTGTTATTAAGTATCCGTTAGGCTAAATTCATTCGCGCTCTCAAATGACCGGCACAGCTGCTTTTTTTTTTGTATGTTTACACAGACCTTCAAAAGGGCCCGCTTTCCAGGAAGGTCATGGTAGATGTATAACTTAACGGTCGTTGCTTGTTGCTATAGGTTCTCTTACGCGTGACTTAAAGGGAACGAACGCACGTCCATGCGTGTAGGATATGAGGTCGGTGAGGTATGAAGCAATGCTTTGCAATGTGAAAGAAGTGAAAGAAGAAGCGAAGAAAGAGGTATGGTTTGGTTTATGGTTTATGGGGGTTTAACGCCCCAAAGCGACTAGGCTATGAGCGACGCCGTAGTGAAGGGCTCCGGAAATTTCGACCACCTGGGGTTTTTTTACGTGCACTGACATCGCACAGCACACGGGCCTCTAGAATTTAGCCTCCATCGAAATTCGACCCCCGCGGCCGGGATCGAACCCGCATCTTTCGGGCCGGAAGCCGAGCGCCATAACCACTCAGCCACCGCGGCAGCTGAAGAGGTGGCGTAGTGGAGGGCTCCGGAATAATTTCGACCACCTGCGGATCTTTAACGTGCAGTGACATCGCACAACACAAGGGGTTTTCGCGCTTTTGGTCGCTGAGCCGCATGCGCGCGTTTAGCCTGCATGAGTGTCTGGCAGTCATGATAGTTATCGAATCGCAGTAATTGAATTACTTTTTTGGGTAACTTGAAACGTAATAAATTGTTATGGTGCAGTAATTTTGGATTAAAAGTGATCAATCACTTTCGAAATTAATTTTGTTAAAAATGCGCTATTGTACTGCGGCAGTGTGACCCACTCATCGGTGGTATCCCACTTTGCCACCTGCTAGGTAGTAAGTGGTACCTTGCAAGAGCCACCTGCCAGGGTTCGTACACGGATCAGCCAGCTGCGGCCTGCCAACCTGTGGCAAAGTGAAGAGAGGGAAAAGGAGAGAGAGATTGGAAGGTGGCTGCCACGGGAAGAACTGTCACCTGCCAAGGTTGGTACACGGAAAACCCAGTTGCGCCCTCCCACTAGGCATGTTTGACAGGTGCAAAGTAAAGAGAGGAAAATCATGCTCTCCACTTACATGGTATGTGTAGCCGTGCATGACAGCTCATAACAACGTTCTTATGCTGGCGCATTGTCAAAGCTAACGGTATTTAGATGTCTTCCAAGTTTTTGTCCGGTCGTTGAGGATGGCATGTGCCGGGAGCACCTGCCAAGCTACATGAAGTAAGGCTGTTCTTAGGCCACCTTAAGAGCAGATGGTGCATTTCGGAGTTCAAGATGAGTCAAGACCGCGCCGTGGTGCTCCCATTGCTACACCGGCCAAGGGCACAATGGTGTCTGGTTAAGTGCGTGGTAGGGGGGGGGGGGGGGGGCAGCCGGAAACACTCATGGCGCGAACATTCCCGAACAGAAGCAACCTGACGATGTGGATAGTAAAGCCGAACCAATAAAAAAAAAACTCTCAGGTGATCCTCGGTGGATCGGTGAATGCGTCAGCAGCCAAACGTTTGTTGTATCCTAGGCTGACACACTAAAGTTCGTTACAAACGAAATGGTGCACTGAGGTTATGCCCGAGGTCAACAAACTAAGTTCGTTACATCCGAGGTCCAGATGTAAAGGTTCCTTATATCAGAGGTGGAATTCTTTGGTTCTTAATACCTGAGGTAACACAGGACAGTTCTTTATATCCGAAGGCAACGCACTGAGTTCGTGACATCCGACGTCAAGTCACGACAGTTGCGTGTATCTGAGGTGGTATACTTTGGTTCCTTATATCCGAGGTGAACACAAAAAAAGTTCGTTATATTCAAGGTTAACACACGAAAGTTCGTCATATCCGAGGTGGCATACTAAGGTTCCTTGTATCCGAGGCAGCATACAAAATAGTACTAAATTCGGTAGGTGGTATTATCAGTTCGTTGGTAGCACGGCGGGAAGGTGGCAGGTGGGCCTGCCACTGGCTACTGAGAGAGAGCGCTCACCATTTGATGTTGCATTCACCCTTCTAATGCTATAACGCATTAATGACCTGCTTCGGCGGCTTGAAAAGGTGCGCGCAGCTCGGGCAACAGGGAGCTGGGTTCTCCGCTCGTTTCTGTCTTGACTCTTGAGAGCAGTGAAAGGGGCGAGTGTTTGGCCGTACTGGTCTTATCTTTGTAATGGACCGAGTTAGGGGAAGTTCGGCGGTAAGACCAAAGAATGCGCACGTTGCATTTTGAGAGAGAATTTAGTTTTTCTTTTAGATATTTACTGAGGCTTGACGATACAAACAACCGATGTTCGACGATGACATCGGTTTGTGGAGATTTTTTTCCTCAGGGGATGGACTCATTTTGTAATCATCATTGTTTCTCGCAACATGATTGTTTGTCTGTGGTGCCTTACAGCCAGCGGCTGCATCGTTACTGCGTTGTATATTACACACAATGGAATCGGCACACAGAAATGCGTATCATCCAGCGGGGAAAAAAAAAAACGCGGTAAACCACCAAAAGCAGTTCTTATGCCACCTCGGCGCGCTTCCCCGACCGCTATTATTCATCGTGAAATCACTTAGTGAACCGAGGAGAACATTAGCTGACTCGACAAAAGCCACCGGTATACGTGCGTTCTGAAAGGGCAGATAAGTTCGTCATCAGAGACAGCATGCAACAACTGATATTGATGGGTGGACATCCTCAGCTGATTAAAATTTGATGGCGCCATTTATTCGCACCTTCCTGTCAGAGGCAGATCATATTTCGCCAACACCGAGTTGCTACACTGACGCCGAAGCGAGATCATTTTAATTTCGCTTCGTGCCGCTTAAATGTCGCAGGAGAGCGGAGAGACACGAGGACTGTCACATATACGCGATTTATTTTCCCTGTCAATGCCAGCTTGCTTTTGCCTTTCCACAGGCGACAAAAAAGGCTATTAAATAAATGCATTGCATTTCTTGTGCACCTAAAAGGCATTTCTTGGTCGCTATCTTTTCCGGAGTGGTCGGATCCTTCTAGGGACTAATCCTCTTTCCTGTTTTTACAACACATTCTTTTCTTTCTTGCTAGGATCAAAGTGGCAGAACTGAATTTCATCTGCATCCAAGATATGGTGATAGTCATGACTGCGCTTCTACTTGATATCCCGTGGCCGGTATCTGCACCCACCTCTAATAAATTCATTGCGCACTGATGTTTTATTGCAGGAGCTGTGGCAAAACAGGCGCATATGCACACTCCGAACAGGAAGGAGTAATACGCGAATAAGCTGTCTTCGGGAGCACTCCCCTTTTTAAAAGGGAGAGTGGTAGAGGACTATTTATTCTCTTTTTACTCCCATATAGGCGTATTCACGTTTACAGTGCAGCATATTGCGCTGCCCGCGTTGGCACTCTCTTTGAAATTTGCTTAGATTTACAAGGTGGCCCATCGCGTGGCTACTGTCCGACCAGCATCTTTGAAACTTGGAAAGAATCCACCTTGGCGCAAGTAAAACCACACAAACAAAGGAAAGACAAGGAGACAACGGACAGGCGCCAACTTCCAACTGTTTATTACTCAAGAAAACCACACAGATAAATAGTCTCAGGATACGCCCACTTTTTTTCACTCCATGTGCCTATCACAGCCATAACCTATCACCCTGCATTATCAGTTTTTTTTGCACAGAAAATTGTACTCCGCCGCATACAAATTCACTGACGTGTCACTCACACACAAAGCCGCCTTTTTCTTTATGTGAAACGCTTCCAATAAAAGCCTCGCCTGTTTAATCTTGCTCCTGCCTTTATCTGTGTGGTTTTCTTGAGTAATAAACAGTTGGAAGTTGGCGCCTGTCCGTTGTCTCCTTGTCTTTCCTTTTTGTGTGCGGATTTACTTGCGCCAAGGTGGATTCTTTCCAAGTTTCAAAGATGCTTAACCAACTTGCCCAGCAACATGCCTTACTGTCCGACCAGAATCAAACAATTTAGAAGAAAGGACAAAAATGCTTTTGACACGTTCGTATATCGTATATAGTATGACGCATATAATCGGTTGATTCCGGCTGATGTGTTCTCTTTCACATCAGAGCCATCTGTACATAATGTACTGCTCGCTTTTCAACGCGAACTGAATAAGATGACTTCCCTACGAAGGGTCACAAACTTAGGGTCGATATTGACGAGGCATTAGAAAGAGGAGCTGTCAGTAGCGACGAGGCATTATTATACATTGGAATTGCATGTGTGCTAGTACCACGTAGCTAGCTCAATGTGGTGGGCGTTATACCTTAACACTGCCAATTCTAGAGAAGCCAACGCAAATAGCTCTCTTACCTGCCGACGACACTACAGATTGATTCCAATTTGAAGCCATATAGAAGCTCTGCTCTCCGCATTTTCTCTCCCTCTCCCATCATCAAGGGAGAGCTCTCACTAATTACTCCATCACGGTGATTCGTTACCCACACATGCCCGCTCACTCCATCTCCTGCGGACAATGTACACATTTTCCGCACCAATACACGAGGGACGGTGGGCCAGGGCGAAAAAGAGGGCCACCAGCGGTATCTACTTGAGTAGGACCTCGATGCGCCTTCGAACGGGGCTGCCGACGCCAACGCGCTGATGATGATGGATCGACTCGACCCGGTATACGCACCGTAACGGGAGGGAAGAAATGGGCGCCTTTTAGTAATGACGGGGTACGCTGGCTGGTCGCCGTGCCACACAACCCACTTTCGCCCCTGCGCCTGCATGCTTCTTTCTCCGCGATTCCTGCGCGTGTGCTGTGCAGCGAGTGGAAAAACTGTCAGCCCCGAAGCTTCTCGAGCGAACCAGGAACGCGAAATCTTTCTCTGACGTCACGTGCTCAGGCGATATATAGCTGGGTAATATATAGATGAGTGAACTTTGAAACAGGTTTGCTTGTTCATATCGACGATATATATTCCTCGGTGCGTTTTCCTTTCACCCCAGTGCATCCCTGGGCGCTTCGCGCAGCTAGCTCGGCAGGATGTACTGCGCCTAAACGATAGGTATATCTAAAGTATAGGCGCACCTACATCTTAGCCAAGTGAATAGTAAGGGGCGCTGGTGCACCGCCAGTGTGGTTCGATGGAACTGCACCTAACTAAACAACACGTTTGATACAGGCGTAGACGTGCCCTCTATACGCATGTATACCGCTACGCCACCATATAGCGTCTCACGACGAGTTGTAGCCGCGGCGTTGAGCTCTTATCCGCCGTTCGATTTGGGCGCATGCGCAAACACACCCTGCAGCAGGCGCTACTCGCACTTCAAGTACGATGGCTTCGAAGCAACCGCAAAAAAAAACAACAACAAAGACGCCGGCAACACGGAAAGCCAGCGAGGCGAGCCAAGCCGCCCGCTGACTCGCTTTTCCGCTCGACCAGGCTGGGAATTACGGCGAAAAGGTCATCGATATGCAGTTAGCGCTGACTTGGCGTAGTCTCCTCGTGGTTAGCGCCGGGACAGGCACGTACAGTCATCACGAGCTCCGCTTATGACCCTCCCCCTCTTCCACTACTTCTCGCGCGTCTCCCTTCTCTGCTCTTGGCTGACGCTCTCTTTACCCTAATTTCGAGCGCCACACACACACACCGCCCGCCTTTCCCGATCACGCAAAGGCAGACCGCGCGCTTGTATATGATGCGTGTACGAAGTGGGACGCGCGCGCTTTTCGGTTCGCACTCGAACGTGTTGGATCGCGCGCCGCAGGAACAACGCGCTTCGAAGGGAAGGTGAAGAGGAGGAGCACAGGAAAGTGGGAGAGAGAGAGAGGGAGAGAGAGGGCATGGTTCCACTATGGCGTGCTTGCTTGGCGTCCATCTTACCGGCTCGACCTGCGAGGCTGCTGGCCGGCCGCGTTTCCGCATTGACTTGAGACGAATAACGAAAAGGAAAATTGAAAATGCGAATCAATTGCTTTGCCCGTGGGTAGCGGAAGCAACGTTCGCACTTTCAGTAGACGCAAACAAGCAGGTTGGAAGTGGCGAGCGACCCATCCACGTGTCGGTATAGGCGAACTGTGTTCGCATAAAACATGTATGAAAAAAAAATACCGAAAGAAACGCACTGTCTAAGCATGGTACAGTTTCGCCACTTCTCAGCGGCTCCCTTAATTTATTCGCGTGTAGAACAAATGACAGCGCTCACTTTAAAGTAAAATCTTTAAAGGACAATCTTCGGAATTAAAATAAAAATTTAAGAAAAAACATTATGGAGTGCGGCTTTTCGCCTGGGCATGGATATCTGAAGGAAAAGCGTTCACTGGTGAGTTTCCATGCCCTTCGAGTCGTGTCGTTTCTTCCGAGAAAAGCAAGCTCAAATCAATTAGCTAGACGAGTTTCTCCCACTTCGTGATCAATTGCGCTTCAAGTCATCGCTCAAACTTCAAACCGCGTGCAAGCGTCACTCTATTGAATGCAAATCAAAGCAAGATGTATGCTGCCACAAAACATTTCACAAAGTGACTGCGTCAATGCGGAAATCCATCATGTCGAATCGTTCGAGGGATTAAGCCGAGTCATTTCGCCCGCAAACGGTGGGTAGCGATGATCCCGTTATGTGCTTTGTATGCACGACTACAATGGATTGGGTGCCTTATAACCTTAAAATACTTTCCTTTGAAGATTCTTCGTATCTGAATGTAGTCGCAGTTAATTAGCACTACAACACACTTACTGCGGGGCTCATTTTCAGCGTCGACGTTGCATTATAAGTATTGGACTGTAGACTTTATTACCATGTCGTAGCACACAACCGTCTCATTAGTGCCGCCAGAAAAGAATTGCGTTATGACTCCAAAGACATGATACAAAGCGAAAACGCTCCGACATTCATCACTGGCGCCACTGTCTCGCCCCCGGAAGGTTAACAAAAAAACAAGAAAGAAGATAAAAACAAAGAACCCCAGAGTGGCTCAAGAGACTGGCACGTCACAGAGATGAATCCAGCTGTTCCAGATGGCTGCGGTTTTCGATGGGCTGGAGAACGGTGTAGACCAAAGGCATCGAGAAAAGACAAAACGCAATGTAGAACCGGTAGGGCATTTGGTCCACCCTAATGTGCAGCAATGTGTACAGGCGCGGACACAATGAAACGGAGTACGCTGCGCTGTTCCGGCTGCACTCCAGTCATAGCAATTCAAGATTAAGGGACTCCGCTTTTTGTTATAGCTGATAACATCAGCGATGCTAAAGAGCCAATTAACAACACTGCAGCGTTCTTCGTCAGCTTCTGCCACGCTCCTGAATTTTCCCACCTACAGATGAGTTTAGGGGTGCTGTGACGGACCCACTAAATAGCTCAAAAGGGCATCTTCTATCCTGGAAACTTCTCCCTCAGACTGTGATTGCCAGCACTGAACTACAGGGCTAGGCAAGAGTCTCTAGAGCACAAGGTCTGCGTTTGGTGCAGGTAGTTAGCCATTCACGGCACCCCTAAAGCTCAAAATTTCTGAAGAGAGACAGAAGTCTAACCTTTGACCGTGAGGGCCTTCGTAGCATCATAAGCGCCGAAAGTGCCCGACTACCCTGTTCGAAAGCGGACACTGTCCTTACAGAAATTTCTTTAGACAGCCTATAGACTGTCCATAAACTTCTCTTTATAAAGTCTACAGGCTCTCTATAGAAAATCCCTAGAGAACAGTCTATAGGCAATACAAATCCTATAGAGAGTCTGTAGACAATCTATAGATTTACGGCCATACACTTTTAGTAGACTTTTGTCTAAAGACAGTCCATATACTATGAATAGACAAAAAAGAATATATCTATAGGGAGGCAATAGAGTACATAAGAACTCTATAGACTATCTATTGACTATTTTTGTAAGGGTGGGGCCTGTGAATTTTTTTCCGAACTCTGCAAGTAGATGCAAAATACTTTTGTTTACCGCATATGTTCCTGCACATTGCCAGAGCTCATAACTACGGTCGTGACACTTAAACTTTCTGTGAGAACATAGCAGGAGGCCCACACATCAGTCGACCGAAATTCCAGAGTAAAAAGTGTGAAACATTCGTGCCTTAATCATAGCTTAATCTTTCGGGGTGTTTAGTGCTACGAAGCCTTGCAAAAAAGCAACAATAGTCACCGCAGTGGACATGTCCCTGCAGGAATGGAGTCATCGCTGCATCTCGCTTCAAACGCCTCCTCACACTTTCCCGTTGAGCATTCGGGCCTAGCGCCATCAACTAAGTATAAATACACACTCACACCCTTCGAGCAAGCCTCCGGCCTCCTTCAAATAATAGGTTGTAAGATTTACGAAGGTACTCCTTAAAACAATTCACGCTCGTTGGCATTCAGTACAATTTGTATAAACGTCTACTTATACACTGATTAAAACTGGCAAATTATTCTTTAAAAGCCAGATTAAGCGCCAAGCGCACGTGGTCCGAGACGTGTCTACGCTTCTGCGGCAAATGTAGGCATTTTAAAAAAAGTATTCTTTTATATTCAGTACGCTTTGTATAAGCATATATACCGCCGCGCTCCGTTAATGTGACCACCTTTAATATGACTCCAGATAATATAATAATAATAATTGGTTTTTTGGGGAAAGGAAATGGCGCAGTATCTGTCGTATATATCGTTGGACACCTGAACCGCGCCGTAAGGGAAGGGATAAGAGAGGGAGTGAAAGAAGAAAGGAAGAATTAGGTGCCGTAGTGGAGGGCTCCGGAATAATTTCGACCACCTGGGGATCTTTAACGTGCACTGACATTGCACAGCACACGGGCGCCTTAGCGTTTTTCCTCCATAAAAACGCAGCCGCCGCGGTCGGGTTCGAACCCGGGAACTCCGGATCAGTAGTCGAGCGCCCTAATCACTGAGCCACCGCGGCGGGTCCTGATAATAGGGGCGACTCGAATTATGGACAGTCTTTCTGGGCACAGAAATTTGCTGTGTATTTTTGACCCCTTTTACAGAAACTGTCTGTTCGGACAATAAGGTAAGCGTGATAACTCAAAGGTGATTGGGGTCCATGTATTCTTGTTCCGTTAATAGGAACAACAATCAGCTTATTATACCACACTTCTTTTTCTGTGTTTTGAGTGCAAGACATCAGCGAAAAGGCAGTGCGCAATTGCCTCAGCGACGAGCTTCTTTTTTGCTGTTTGTGGTTTTGTTAATTATAGTAGTAAGGTGCCGCGACGATGTGCGCCGTTTCGCTTGCCGTATTGCATCAGTTGCTGTGAAGGTAGATTTTTCAGCAGCTTCTTCGATGCTGAAACGCATTCAGCAGCTACCAGCCGACTCTGTACATATGCATACAAGCGATTCGCGGGGTGTAGATAATGGTAGTGTAGAGACACGTCAGAATGTCATGAGGCGCCACCATGCGCCGTCAGGGAGTCATAACCGCACGGCATTTTTAAGGTAATGTCGCTCAGAACAATGCATTTCGAGCTCCAAAGGTTTGTGTCCAATTTACAGCTCACTGGATACCCCTATGAATAGAACCCAGGCTTTATTCATGAAATGTTCGTTCTGAATATTTTTATTTCCTTGAAGGTTCGTTATTACGGACGACTCGCTTTACGGACGGTTTCGCTTGGGAATCAGTGTGTCTGCATTAACGAGGCCCGACATTTAGGTTAACATTTGCATCGCTTGCTCTGAAAGACAGTGCCGTGGAAACTTTATTAAGCTCACTCACAAAATAAAAACCCGCTGTCCTTCACCGTTGCAAAGGATTGTCTGCTAAGGACTCCTCTTCCGTGTTAGCTGTGCGAGTACCTGGCGCTTGCAAGAAAGAACTAGGATATCTGACACTCACACTGGCACAGATATCGTGTAATACATGGTTACGGTAGACTGTATAGATTGACACAGAAAACAAAGATGACAAATAATTCTTGGGCACTTCAAGAGACGAGATTTTCAAAGCTGGGCCCTTAAGCAGGGTTACGCAAGATGTTAGAGGGAGATGAGGTGAAGCCACATATTATTAGGCATACCTAGCGCCCAGGAAAAGCCAACGGCTTGGCGCACCAAAGAAAAAACGGGACGACGCCCACCAAGTACGCCAGGGTGGACGCAACTCACCCGCGCGAAGCTAGGCTAAATGTAGTGGCTAAAGCGCCCCCCCCCCCCCCCCAACGCCATTGCCTACTGCACATCTAAAAAATAAAACAGGCCAAAATTACATAATTTACGATGTCGTTCTCGGCTCGCAACCGCTTGAAATTGTGATTCACGCCCAGCAATTCTGGACAAAAGCATTTTTGAGCGGGAAACCGTTTATGAACGCAATTTTTTCGTATAATAAAAGATTTCACTATAACAATAATTATATCCGCTGATCACTCGACGGCAGGTTTTTTTCTATTCACGTTTTTGCTCTCGTCAAAAGCGTTCCTCCATTGCTTTTCTATGGCAGTCCTAACTGTTTGATATGCGATCGCTGGAAACATTTTGAAAGAAAGATTTTGCTACATACCACAATAATGAACCATTACCTTGAATATTTCAATAGCAGTGCCTAATAATTTTTTAATTTTCAGAATTTTTGAACGAGAAAGCTGGACTTGTTTGTGAACTGGCGAGATAGAGAAATAAAACAGACTGCGTGGTTGTTCCGAGAACATCCTGCACACAATGCGACCACTGATAAACAGTAATATCAGAGTTCTACCACTGTGAAATGAGAGATAAACGCCAAATATTGACAAAAAAAAAACTGCACGAGGTTATTCGCACAGGGCATAAAACCGAACTAAATGTGAAAGATACACACTAGAAGGCGCTACATAGGAAGTTGCGTCGGCAGCGTCGGCACAGACAGTCCCGCAGCAGACCGGTCACGTTTCGGTTTTCAGTCCCGCAGAAACAATTATTCCTCTTCGTCCAGCGGCCCACGGCTGGGGAGCTGCCGCGAGCCCGGTGAGCATTCATCTTGAGAGAGAGAGAGAGAGAGAGAGAGAGAGAGAGAGATAGGGGGGGGGGGGGGGGGCTCTTCAGCCTCCTCTCCCCAGCGGCGCCGGGTTTACACGGCACACGTATACAGCCTGCGCCACGGTTAATCGAAACAAACCGCGCGGACCGCGGAGAAAAAAAGAGGCGCTTCTCACGACGGCGCCCTGGCACCGGCCCTGAATAGCCGCGGTGTTCCCTTTGTTTCCTGCGGCGAGCTTTCACGCGCACACGTATTCATGCCTTCGTGTTCCAATCTTAGCTTCCTTTATTACTTCTCTTGTCTTTTTTCGACGCACATCGAGCAGGTGCGAACAAGCCTATACAATAAACAGGGGTCTAAAATGCGCTTGCGCTTTCTATATATTTTTCTTGCTTTGTTTCGATATCGCGCGCTTCGTTTTTTTTTAGGGGGGGGGGGGGGGGGAGCGTTGCACCGAATGATGATGTGGGCTAAAGATAAGGCGCATCCCTTTGTTTTCCCCGTGACGGGGTTCGTGCTACAATGGTTTATTTCTGAAACTGTACTAGTTAACGAAAGACGGTGTAGAGGGGAAGAGTGCAAGCGTTGAACCAGTTAATCGACAGAGGAGCGTCTCTATTAAGCAACCAGTTCCGCGAAGCCCTGCTGTAGAGTGCAAAGGGGGTATCGTTCGCGAGTAAAAATTCAAGACAGGCAAAAAAAGATGTCAGAACTGGTATAGGACAGCGTGGGTCAAAGCATCCCACGTCTAGCAGAGAGCTAGGCAGCAGCTCAATATTTAGCGTATTGCTGTCGTCCGTGTACGGCCAAGAAGACATGGCTGTTGAGATCCTGGTAACAGCCAGGCACAAATTCAAGCCCCTTGACCCCCTCCCACCTTTTGCGGTTTACTTTGCAGTGCTTTTTTGGGCATGTGTAATCAAGCACCCCACCCCTCGATACGGCAAGTTATCTTGGGTCCTTACTGCCTGGTAATAGCCTACGTCCTGCGTAGCGGACTTCAAAATAATTAGTGCATGGCGCATGTGTCCGGAGGAACAGTCATATGACATAGCATTCTTCGCTTAAATCATCGATACGTTGCTCCGCGCGCGAGAACAAACACCTCAGAACGTCCCACGCGCAAGGAGAAGTGACGTATGAGTAACGAGAATGCTTGTAAATAAATGAACGGATCAAGATGACGTAAAAAGGTAAATACGGCGGGAAGATATATATATATATATATATATATATATATATAATATATATATATATATATATATATATATATATATATATATATATATATATATATATATATATATACACTCTCAAGATATAACACGCATGAACAGAACAGCTGCGTGCCACATGACTGCGATGCAAACAGTTTATTGTGCCTTCTGAAGCATCACTGTGTCATAATACTTGATAATAGCTCTACCACGATGCTAAGCATTTATATGCTGAGAATTCATAATTTAACAAGCCTTATTATTAAATGATGTTAAATAAATAGTGAAACTAGCGCTTGGTGTATTTATTGTTGGGTAAAAGCATACATCATAATCACCATCGTCAGCGTCCAGGTCATCATCATCATCCCGTCTGCACCCACCAGAAGACAAAGGCCTGTCCCATACCCCTCCAACTGACCCCGTCCTGTGCCAGCTGCGGCCACCTTGTCCGCACAAACTTCGAAACTAATCTCCTTGAAACCCAATCCGTTACCTTAAGGAACCATCGATTATACCCTCTCCCTAAAGCGTAACTGCTCATGTTCATTTCCTCTTCTCGATTTCAGCTAGGATATCATCACCTCGCTTTGGTTTTTTAATCCTTTCTGCTCTCTTCGCGCCCGTTAACGTTACCACTACCGTTACTCGTTGCGCGCGTTGTCCTCAACTTGAACTCAAGCCTCTTCGTTAGCCTCCAACTTTTTGCCACACAGTCGAGCACTTGCAAGACGCAGTCACCGTGCGCACATATACTCAAATCTACACATGCGCCGCCCGCCGCGGTGGCTCAGTGGTTAGGGCGCTCGACTACTGATCCGGAGTTCCCGGGTTCGAACCCGACCGCGGCAGCTGCGTTTTTATGAAGGAAAAACGCTATGGCGCCCGTGTGCTGTGCGATTTCAGTGCACGTTAAAGATCCCCAGGTGGTCGAAATTATTCCGGAGCCCTCCACTACGGCACCTCTCTCTTCCTTTCTTCTTTCACTCCCTCCTTTACCCTTTCCTTACGGCGCGGTTCAGGTGTCCAACGATATATGAGACAGATACTGCGCCATTTCCTTTCCCCCCAAAACCAATTATTATTATTATTATTATTATTATTATTATTATTATTATTATTATTATTATTATTATTATTATTATTATTATTATTACACATGCACCGTACCCAATGCGCACGAAGGTGTCTATGCAGGAAGCGGCGCATCTTTCCATCTTCCGTGCCTCTCCCAGAGAGTGCGAGACACTTTCGCTCGCTTCGCCGTCGTAACAGGGCAGCGGGAAGGTTATCGGCAGCCGCACCGTGTCTGGCCTCGGGCTTCCCGCCCGGTCTCCGCTTCGCTCTCCTCCCGGCGCGAGCCGCGTGCAGCTCAAAGGAGCCGCGCGTGCTCTGCGGCGAGAAACCGGGCCAGCCGCGCAGGAAGCAACCACCGACGCCGCCGGCACGCGTTAAATGGTCCAGGAAGAGCTCCACCGCTGGTGCACAGCCAGGCTGGGGCAGGGAGAGACAGTTGCAGAGGGGAGCCCGGTGGTCGAAAAATTATATCGCCCTTCGGAGCAGCTCGCTTCGAGGGGACCAGCAACAGATGTGCCAGCCGAGAATCGGGCTTGCCGTGCAGTATACAGACTGCTGCTAAGGTCGTGTGGACTCTGCTGAAGCCTGTGGGTGCCTTTGTGTTTGAATGGTTTCGTGGGCGACGCGATGGTGCAGGGCAGCTCCTCAGATATTAACGCGATAGCGGCGCTAAAGAGCCCGAGTCGCAGAAAAGCCGATACCGGTGTCGGCGTCGTTGGCCGTGAACGAAAACCACAGAAAAATCTCTAGAGAAGTAACCCAAGTGGGTCATCTAGGTCACATGACCTTGTGGCGCTATCACAACCTGGCCACTGCAGATTGTAAGCAAACTGCCCGCCGTGGCGGGTGGCACAAATGAATTATTTGTCGCGAGGGATTGCCTGGGTCACACAAGCACCACAAGTGGCAGCACTTGTGATCATAGGGTAGTGGCGCATCGCTTAACCGCTGCACCATTGTGCCAGGACTGCTCGGGATGTATGAATGTAAAGCAGAGAAAGACCAATTCCACATATATCGGCATTTACCCATTAACGCTATCTCGTTATGACCTTAAAGGAGAGCTTAAGTGTCGCTTCCAACTTCTTGGGGTTCGTGATCTAAAAAGAACGGTGCAAATGTACGGCGCAAACCAGGGAGGTATGGGCACTACTCACGGCTCTCTGGTACGTTTGTTTTGGGGAGACTGCGTTTAAAACACTTTGCACACAGCACGAGTGATCCGACTGTCGCAAACGCCTACACAGTTGTCAACTTCAGGTGTCGAAGATCCCCATATAAGTTGTCTTCTTACGCGAGACAGTGCTGTGTTGGGCGAGGCAATACAAGCTTCGCTTGGAAATATGACTGCAGGGCCAGCTTAATCTGATTAGTCAATTCCACCCTCCCCCATTTATTTTGTATCTTGTCCCCCTACGCATGTATTCAAGCACGCAGGCAGTATTTATTTTTGGTAGATAGTGGCATTGGGAGAGTGAGTGAGTGAGTGAGTGAGTGAGTGAGTGAGTGAGTGAGTGAGTGAGTGAGTGAGTGAGTGAGTGAGTGAGTGAGTGAGTGAGTGAGTGAGTGAGTGAGTGAGTGAGTGAGTGAGTGAGTGAGTGAGTGAGTGAGTGAGTGAGTGAGTGAGTGAGCGAGCGAGCGAGCGAGCGAGTCAGTGAGCAAACTTAAGTTAGAAAAGGTGAGCTTGATTTCAGGGGTCTGAGGGGCTTGAATACGTGCCCCTCCCAGTAACTGGAGTGTGCCTTAGGCGCTGTGTACGATGAGGATAGATACAAACGTACAATACAAACGCTCAGAAGTAATCATTGCTTAAAACCCCCCCCCCCCCCACCCGCCCTTTTCTCCATTTTTTTAATGCAATCGCGGAAGCACTCCAACGTATAGCGTAGCTATGTAGACATAGAAAAGAACCGCGCTCTGTCTTCGTCACATTACCGAGAGTGTAGTCCCTCTCACTACTATTCTGTTATACCAATCCTGGGTCGGTGTAATACAATGATTCTTTTCATTGCAATTCTGTTCCGCCCCGAATAGTAGAGACTGGAAAGTGCGTTCGTTAGCTTTAGCCAAAACGACGAAGAACGAAAAAAAAAAGAAATAGTGGATCTGAATGGAATCGATGTATTTTCCCGATACTACAGTGATTTTATATAACAGCAAATTGTACATGCAAGCCCCCGCCGCGGTTTTGTCAAGCTCATGCCGTTATATGAAAGTGAGATAGATCATAAAGAGCGTGGGCGAAAATGAAAACCTCCTTTCCACATCCCCGTTTACAATGCAGCTCGGAAAGCTTTACTCCGATTGATTCCCGGCAGCGTTCATTATTCCTAATACTACGAGCGCTCAAAATGTTTCTTGCTTTAACACGAGCCGAGTGCAGAAAGTTGTAAAAACTTTCGCCACATGATGTCGAGCAATGTAGGCTTGTTTAATAAACATTGTGTGCTAATGAGACTGGTCTAAAGTGGCTGTTTATTGTGCTGAATATTTTCTTTCTATTCAATTTGAAATGAGGGCATACGAAAGGTTCTCACAAAAGATAAATAAAACTGCGCCCCGTTTAAATCGACGTGATTCTGATATAGTATAAGGAAAAAAAGGGTTGCGCTCGCTCAGACAATATTAAGAGCGATAAAGATGGGAGTGAAATTCTCTGAGCGTGAGTTAGGGCTAGCTGCGTGTGCTGAAATCTGGATGCCGCGAATCGCGGCACGAGGCAGTGTGCACGTTTTTCTTTTTCCACAAGGACAAAGAATACATGCCACCGCGAGGTGCGTTGACATTTCGTGACTCGGAAAAAAATGTCTTTCGCTCGTTAGAAAGGAAGGCGAACAAGAGAGTTGCAAAATTTCAAAACACTGAGACAGCCGCTCCCAACGGATCGCGTCTCAAATACCATCGTTCTGTTGCCAGTCGCAGTTGGCGACGTCGAAGCACACGCTTCACGTGCTTCCTGCGACCGCGCCAATCTCCTCCTTTTTTATTATTATTTTCTCTTGACACGGGGTCATAAGAAACTTGCCCCGGCAAAATGAAGAAATATGAAGCCACGTCACGAAATGTGTCAGTCATACGAAGAAATAACAGAAGCGAAGAGGCGTATGAGCCCACGCATAAGAATTTCTATAAATGACATGCATGTATATGACGATGAGCGGAGCCAGGAACCTTTCGCGATGAGCTCATAGAAAATTGGTTTAGCTAGAAGCCAGACCATCTAAATTTGCTTTAGATGTTTACGCTGACTTCATCCATGCAGCATCCTGCCTGCGTTGATACGAATCATTACTGCGAAGGACCTGCACCCAAGACAGCTTAGTGCACTACCAACACTGCGGGCTAACAACACGGGCTGTACAAGAAGAACTAAGCACACGTACAAGCGAAAATCCCAAGGCCGAGGAAAGAACGTTGTTTTAAACCTGGCCACATCGAGCACATGTGCACTTCAAACATCACTTTCCGGCCTCCTTGAATCCTCAAAAGAACAAGCTATCGCAACCCCCCCCCCCCCGCCTTCTTTTTTCTTTAGCGCACTGTTTACTGCCTCTTGAAGCTCACTGTTGCCTGCAAAGGAATGTTCTCGAAGGATGCTTGTTCAAATGTCGCAACAGAGAAGAGTTACTTGGAGTCTCGGTGCTGGACGTCGTCGAACCCGCATTCCCTTATAGAGTGTCTTGTGCAATTTGGGACGTGTGAGGTGCTCTATCTCCGTGAAGCAGCAAATTTCTAGACATGGAATGTTTTAGCTTTCACTCCCGGCAAACCGAAATAAACATCGTCCGAAACCAACGTGCTAAAAAGGTACACTTTCCGTTCGAATGATAGGTATGCAGCAGAATAAAAGGAACAAGCTAAAAAAAAATTGACTGTGGTTTAGCTCTGGTTAAACCTGGAGTGACGCGATAGCTACAGCTGGCCGAGTGGAACTAAGTCAGTCTTTCGCCGCTCAGTTTCGCTGGGCGTTGCTTCTTCATCTTCGTCCCTGGACGTGGATTCACTCTCTCCCCCCTCTCCACCCCCTCCGCTCGATTTCGCCGGCAGCTGCTCCGCACCACGTGACCAGCCACATGACCAGCCACGTGACCAACCTCGTGACCAGCCACGGCGCCGCCATGGTGGCCACGGGGTGGCCACGCTGAAGGCTCGAAATGCTAGCGTAATGTAGCTCTCGCTACAAAACAACTCGCCCGGCACGACTAGCGTGGTTCAAACTGGCACTTTGGCAAATGAAACAGCTTCGATTCCGGCATCGCGGAACATTCGGTCATCGCCGCAAGCCAGCGTCTTACTGGAGCATTTACTTTTGTTCCCTATGAAATGACGAGTCACTTTTGCATTAGCTCGGAATAAGACTTCAATATGACGTTGAAAACAGCTCCTTACAATTATTGTTCTGCGTACAATTCCATTGCTTGGCTCTTTCGGGTTAAGTTCATGTACTACCGCGATTAAAATATTACGTGGCGCGTGTTATCGAAAAAAAAAACGTTTTATTCCAGTTCTACCTCGTAACCCAGTCACCTGCTATTATCAGCGAATAGAGCATGCACATTCCCTTATGCCGCGACACATTTCGAGCGACTCGATTACCTGACTGCGCCGAAATAAAATTTTATCCGCACTCTCACGTCACGTAAACTTTTGATCGCGATAGTACGATGATAAAAGTAGCATTTATTGATGGGAAAATATGATTTAAAATGTTTAGGGGCGATCAGTTGGATTAATGCAAACGAAATGCGACAGCATTTTCGTTTCACTCGGCAGTATATTCCACTTCTGATTCTATTCTCTTTCACTCACTGCTGAGTCAGTTTTAGTCATTTTCATTTGAGCTGAATCACTCTTAGACCAGCGTCTCCCTAATGTCGCTGACGTCACTGCCCGCCACTGTGGCGCTGCCGGTCACCGGGTTTTCGCTCTATTTATTTCGCTCTATCTATTTATGCTATCGCATAAAAATGATGCATTTTATATTCCGCAACTCGATTCGAACTCGTGACGTGGGGACCGAAAAGGACTCCGTGATCGCCGCTAGGAAGTTAACGGCGGAGGAGGTTAGCCTTAGAAATCCGTATGCAGGAACTATCTTGACGTCACCGTTTCCCCCCTTGCGAAATCGGCCGGTGATGGCGCCACCTGTGTTTAATGTTTCTGCTTATAAAAGCTCCACACTCACTGGAAGTAGCGTCTTTGTCATTAATAATAATAATAATTGGTTTTTTGGGGAAAGGAAATGGCGCAGTATCTGTCTCATATATCGTTGGACACCTGAACCGCGCCGTAAGGGAAGGGACAAGGGAGGAAGTGAAAGGAGAAAGGAAGAAGGAGGTGCCGTAGTGGAGGGCTCCGGAATAATTTCGACCACCTGGGGATATTTAACGTGCACTGACATCGCACAGCACACGGGCGCCTTAGCGTTTTTCCTCCATAAAAACGCATTAGAATGAGGAAATCTACCGATGCGAATAGGAGCTTCTTGTGAGTCCAGTAAGTACGTAGCTAGTAGAGATGAGTAAGTAAGTACATGTAGTAAGTACAGGTGAGAAACAGACGTGAACAAGCGCCAGGCACAATAACTTGCGCTACAGAGAACCTGCTCTAAAACGCTCCGGTTCACACTTAGACCCCAAGACAGGGACTCACGGGAAGTCACGAGCCACAGAAAACATGCGGCGGCACAGAGCAGAAAGGAGATGCTCTCTGCTTCCCACCCCGAAAGCAAAGTTATGACTTCACGTCTAGATGAAGCGTGCCTCGGCACACGTGTGCGGGCGCCTGTGCTGAAACCTGAGACGTTAACACTTGTGAAACATGGTTCCTACCTCCTCAAACGACTCCAAACCCCTCCGCTCCCTTCCCCTCGGCCCCCCTCTTTTCCGGGCGTCTGGCCCACCCAAACTCGTCTTTGGACCTCGCCGATTCTCAGTTGCCTGTTCTCACACTAAAGGAGGTGGCGTAAGTGGCAAAAGAAAGTAGCAACAAACGACCAAAGGAGCTACGGGTCCGCTCTGTTCTTCACGATCGTTCGATGCCCCTTTCTTTCTCGACGAAAATTACCTTGAATGTGCCCGTAAATAAATAGATGCAAAAAATTCTAGGATAGAGGCATTCCGAAGGATGAAGGTACTGGTGAGAATTACGTGTGATGAGTGCGCTGTTGGACAAAGTAACGAAAACACATCTGTGACTGCAGCATCAACGTTCCGCGTTTTGTGACGACGCTGTGAGAAACGCCCAAGTATCTCATCGCACCTAGCCTGTGCCTGCTGCCACTGCCAAACAGTTCTGAGCACATCAGACACAAAAAAAGTTAATTGAAATAGTATTAGGTTCGGCGGCAGGAAATAGGCATTTGACTGTACTGGAATTGCCGACCACTCAAGCCTCACGATTCCCATCCTGCCTTTACACTGTGCCTCCTCTCTTTTCTGCCCTTCTTAAAAGTTAACTTTTATTTAGAAATCGTCTCCAGCGAAGGCCCATGAAGGTAGGCAATCCGCCCCATATGCTGGAGGCGGTTCATGGTTCGAGTTCCTGTGCCGCCTAATTACAAATGGTATCCTAAATCCCTTTAAAGGCATCACGCGGGCCGCGTGTTCGGAAGAAGGTGCCCTTATCTCTACTTCAATTAGTATACCCAATTAGTATATATTAGTATAGCCCACCGGTATGTTGTAGTTGTTTTTGCGACTATTTTGGAGAGGGAGAGATTGGCGTTGTGGCAGGGGTCGGGGGGGGGGGGGGGGGGGGGGGTGTCGTCAAGCTCGGGGGCAAAAATAGAAGACAGCCAAGTCGTGTCCAAGTACTCCGCGAGGAGTCGAAGCGTTGCGAAGTGGTTGCGGCTGGGGGAACAGGAGGCGATCCTGTGTCGGCTGGTAAGTCCAGGTTGCGGTAGCCTTAGCCGTGGAGCCTCCGATGTGGTCGTCCACCGGGCAGTGGTTGATGATGGCTGTCTTGAAGAAAACCTTAGAGTAATCGAAGGCCATCACTGCTGTGGGGACGGAGGCGAAATGCGATACGACCGTGTACTGTGCGTCAGTGCACGTTGAAGAATCCCAAGTGGTCGAAATTTACACAAAATCCTCTACTACTTTCTCCCTAATAGCCCATGTGTTGATTCGAGACGTGAAACCCACTAAATTATCTTCTTGAGTTCTCATTTCACCCGCACACTTGCCGTATAATTATTAGTTCACAGGCAGCCGATGCTCGCATGCGAACACTTAATTGGGGACACCTGGCTATCCGCAACGACATCACCGCATTACCGTCTACCACTTTGTGACATCACGGCGTTAACACAGTCCATGCATGATACTTGATGAAGGTGAATGTTGCACGTAAAGATCCCGACAAATGCTAAGCACCCTTAGAACCGCGACGAAATAAATCTTGATTGGTAACTTATTATGCAGAAGCAGCACCGCAATGCAACCTGGTGTTCTGACAAACTCAAGGAGCCAGTGTGCTCCGAAGACTGCAGAAGTTGAAATGTCTAGTCGCAACATTTTGATGTCTTCATTGATCTTTTTTGCTGCAGTAAACCTTCCGGGTGATCAGAGTAAACCTTCCAGAGTGTGACATGAAAATACAATGTGATAAAAAAGTACATTATAATATAAGATATTAGAGTTTAGTGTAATATAGTAGCATATATTACGATTTTCAGCCCAACCAAGGATAGCCGTGTATGACCATATGTGGTACAGTTATGGTGTAGAACCCTTGACCCATGATCTGACCCATGACCTTTAGTTGACCTTTGTCCTTTGACATTGGGTGGCCTTCGGGTTGACCTTTGACCTTAACAACATCCGATGGGGTGATGTAAAGCCACGTGATGACAACCGATGGAGGTGTCGTAAGACCATGTGATACTACGTCACAGCCACGTGGTCGTGTGAGTATATATACAACGGCTGTCGCGAGCGTGTAGCGGAGCTGCCATGGACGAGCCTCAGTCTCTTAGCAAGCGTGCTTGCTTTTCGCTGAATTCCAGGGTTAGCCAAGTTATTTTTGACGCAATGACATCTAAGGCCAAAGAGCGCCAAAAGAAGGAAAATAACTGATACAAATGTGTGAGGCTGACCAAGCAGCCAAGAAGAGAGACATGAAAACCGCGACCCGGCCTATTTACTATTGCTCTCCAGCAAATCCCTCTGACTTGCTTAAAGTATACAAATACAAAGTACGGAGAATTTAATATTGTTATGTTAAACATCTTTTTTGGTCAAAAAGAAAGAAAGGAAAAAGTGCCTTATGCTCGCTACATCAGCCTGGCGGAAATTTATCGCTAGGAAAAGAAACTTTGATGTGGCAAAACGGAACACCATGCTGTCGAGCTGAGCGCGCCGCAGTTAGCTCCAAAGACCAAAAACGTTCTTTGAAAAAGGTCATTGAGCAGGCGATACAATGTGACTGCTTCCGCCTCAGACGTTGATCAAGCTGTAGAGTGTCGAAAGCTCGCGCTTGCAGTAGCTTGTCCACGTACGCTAATTTAACGTGCAGACGAAAACCGTGCTACATTTGGCGGGCTTATAACGGTGCACGCGCCTATTATGTGCCTTTGCCACAGAGAAAAAAAAATGAAGCTCTTAATTGGGACATATTTAAATACTTTGCGCAGAATAACACACGACGGGAGGGAGAAACACGCGCACACACACACGAGCGCTGTTTCTCCCTTCCGTCCTGAGTTATTCTGCGCAAAGTTTTTAAATATGTCGCTACACTAACTGGCCCAACGTTCTACCCTATTAAGCTCTTGGGACTTAGTTTCGTGTACTTCTGACTTCACTTTACGCACAGACCCTGTTGCACTTGCCCACTGTTTGGAAGGAGCGAGAGACGGTAATACGTTATTTCTTAGAGAAGGTCATGCTTCTGTCTTGTGGTTGGAATCCTTAGTTTAGGATCGCATTGACGGTCGCAATGACCCTTGCTCGGCTGATAAGCCATCGCTTGTTCTCCTGCAGTGACCTTATTAGCGCCGCTTCACAGGCAGCCCAGGTAGAGTTACGTTTGCGGTTTGCCCCTTTTGGGTTTGGGGCATGCCAAGAGTTGGTGGTATAGGGAGGATATGCCGTCGCATGCACGGTAGTTGTCAGGATATTGTGAGGGGTCGAACGAAGGAAATGCGAACCAGGCTATGTCACCGTCTGAAATATGCGCCAATCTGCGGCGCCCAGTCTGATGAGCGATCTGTGCCGCTCATCAGGCAGCGCGTGCGTGATGGCGGTGAGCTAGTGTTGCGCGTATTTGATTTGACTGTGTGGGGTGCTGACACACTGACTCCCTCTGGCGAAATAACGGTGCATTTCACTGCTTTCATTCATGACCACGATAAGCGGTGTGGCCAGAAATTATTTTCAGGGCTGTTGATGAAGCATGTGCTAATTTTTTCTGCTAGCGATGTTTGCGAGTGAACGAGCTAGCAAAGGAGTGAGGGTGACTGAGAGCGAGATAGTGAGAGCGATAGTGAGTAGTGAGTGAGAAAAAGAGATAGTGAGTGAGCGAGTAAGAGAGTGAGTGAGAGAGATAGCGAGTGAGTGAGTGGGTGAGTGAGCGAGCGAGCGAGGTAGCGAGAGTGAATGGTAGAGAGATAGGAAATAAGTAGTGAGTGAGGGGGAGACAGTGACTGAGATAGAGAGGTATTGAGTGAGTGAGAGGTTGATGATGACGATGCGGGCTTTTTTTTTTTTGGCGCAAGGGCATCTAAGGCCAAAAAGCGCCAAACACGAGGTTTTCGGTCCGCTCAGCCTACAATATGGGCACATGTCAAAATCAACACCGGGTGTATAGGGTCTGAGAGTAGTGAGTATGCGAATGGCTATAGTGTGTCAAGAGGGTGCATAAGTGAGCTGGAATGCCCTAATGTGATGTAGAGCGCCTAAAAATTGTGGTAAGAGTTGTTACACATAAAATACGAACCCAGGGATTCTCAACCACGGTGAGTAAGTTATGCTGGCTGCCTGGCACACAGTGTGCTTCCCATTGGCCAAGAGGCAACAGAAGTGGCTGCACTAAAAATGATTGCCAAATCCAGGACAAGGGACACGCTGATAGTACAAACTTGTTAGGACCATCTAGAGAATGCTTTGAGAGTTATTGTAATAACCGGTGTCCAACCAGTTCGACCGGTAGACAGTGCCTAACCGGTCCAGCTCTCTTGCTTTTGCACAAAACGAAGCTTAGTGTAAAAGAAGAAATTTTACAGTCAGCAGCAGTAGTTACCAAAGATTTGTCGTTATCATATTCCCTATAGCGTTTTGTTACCAAAATGACTAAGCGTGATTTCGGGAGGAAGTTTATACCGTCCTGCATTTCTGGAAACTTTGTGAGTTCAATATGAAATACTAGTAGAAGGAAGAATGAAGGTTTCCTGAGGTCTAATCTCACACCAATAAGCGCTGTATCGGTTGCAGACTGAGACGCCAATAAGAAAAATTGGTATTTATATTAACAAAAGCCTCGACTGTAATGCACAGCAAGTTTCTGGCACTATTAATTAAAGGGAGATATGCCAAATGTTCTCCAAGTAACAGCATACTCAAAATGCATTTGAACTTTTATACAAACGTCAGGTTTTTACGATGAAATTGTACAGCCCCAGACCTTGCAAACTGAGAACTGCGACTTCAATCAGGCCTGCTAAAAAGGGAGTTTGACACCAGAATGCCCCATCCTAGTCCGAAAGAAAATTTGCATTTGGGCCTGCTCAGCAGGAGTTTATCTGCTGTGAGGAGCGACACACGCATGAACGGGGATGTGCCCTTTCGTCGCATTGTTCCGTTTTTGTATTCCCAGACGGACTGTCTCTTGCAAGTGGTGATGATTTACCCGTCTATTCGGTAACCAGCCGTCCTCACCCTTACAAAATTTTTTTAGACAGTCCATAGACTTCTGTCTATAAAGTCTATAGACTGTCTATAGACAAATCCTAGAGAACAATATATAGACAATACCAATGTTATAGACAGACTATAGACAATCTATAGGTTTGGGGCCATACACTTCAAGTAAACTGTTGTCTATAGACTTCCTATAGGCAAAATTAAATACCTACAGGAAGGCAATAAAGTTTATAAGAAGTCTATAGACAGTCTATAGATCACTTTGATAAAGGATGTGCATCCGGAGCGTGTTCGGGTTGCAACTAGCTACCTCTCTTATTGCTCCATCCACTTACCACTCATTGCTGATGAATTACAAAGAGTTTCTTACAGGAATGTCACCAGAGCTCTGGGATATGATTTAGAGAGAGAGAAAAATAAGAAAGTGGCGCGGAGCCACCTGCTGCTGTGCCGACAGCACTCCATTACCGGCCACTGTTGTTTCCGTCAGCCATCTTCTACGTCATCAAGCAGATTATTATTCATTTTGCAAGTGCGATTGGCGAGCGTGACGCAACAAAGACTGCTCACGCATTTATTCACGCGGACCTCCTGGACAGTAAGCCGGCCAAGAAGTGGTTAACGACGCTGGATGCGTCGGGGAGAAGAGGAGCTTGCCGCCACTTTTCGATAAGTTTATCTAGGAGCTTTAAAAATCATTAATCCTAAAAAAATTAATTTACACCACTAGATTTGAGTTGACCGCAAATGCAGATTAATCCTTCATTTAAGAAGCATAGCGGAAACTCGACAAACTGGCTTGTAGTCTTGATGCCGAAAGCAATTTAATTCCCTTCTCGTTTCCGTGCTGCTGAAGCAGCCGCGCTTGAGCCCCTGAAAAATCTAGTGTAAAAGTTTGAGATGCGCAGCAGGTTGGCCCAGCACGGGATACTTCGAACCGCAGCGACCGCGTGAAAGTGGGATCGGCATGAGCAGTTGAGAATAGTTAATTACCAAGCCCTTGCAGTAAAAAAAATAAAAAAGTAGTTGTTTTTAAGCCAACCGTAGTGTTGACTCCGTAGCAGGGGCGTTGCGGTGTGTAATTGTTGCAGTTCTAAACGGCAATCGACCTATCGCCGCGGAGCAGCGACACAACTGACGTGAATTCGAGGGAGTTTGAGAACCACGAATACCCTCGACATGAATACCGAGAGCCGCACACTCTCTTTCCCTCAACTTTGTCCATTCTTACTTTGGTATGCATTTGTAAAAGAACTCTAGTGTCCTCTTCTGTTAGATTGCAGAGCACACGTCAACCTCGCTTTAAGCTCTTGACTTGGTGATGACCAGCCCGTTTGTCGAAACGTCGGCGTTGAGTGGTACAGCAGTTCGTTTTGTAAGAAGATGAACACATATGGTCCTGGTAGCAGAAGTTTTCGGAAAACCGTTCCCTGTGATGTCGCGTAATCGAGGCAAGTCTGACCAATATGATTCATAAGGGCGGCAATTAAGCTGGTCTAGTTGGTACACTTACAAGGCAAAAAACATCTCACAGCATGGGGATGCAGGCTAAAAAGGATGACACGAGTGCTGGGAGCCAAAAGCACAGGTCCTCTAGATGACGTTTGCAAGTAACAGACACTGCTGAACGTGCACGTGCTGTGCACATTTTTTTCGAGTTTCAGTGCTTGTACTTTTTTGTCTTGCTTCCTGTTGTGGCTTTAATAATAATAATTGGTTTTTTGGGGGGAAAGGAAATGGCGCAGTATCTGTCTCATATCGTTGGACACCTGAACCGCGCCGTAAGGGAAGGGATAAAGGAGAGAGTAAAAGAAGGAAGGAAGAGAGGTGCCGTAGTGGAGGGCTCCGGAATAATTTCGACCACCTGGGGATCTTTAACGTGCACTGACATCGCACAGCACACGGGCGCCTTAGCGTTTCGCCTCCATAAAAACGCAGCCGCCGCGGTCGGGTTCGAACCCGGGCTGTTGTGGCTTTATGTTTTGGCATGTTGGCTCATAAGATTCCAGTTGAGGGTCAGCGCTCGTGTCGTCTTGTTCCATTGCCTGCATAATGTTGGTTCGGGCTTCTTTAAAGCATGAAATGCTTTTAGATTCCGTTTTCGGCAAACTCAGTCGAACAATGAGCGGGAACCGCGGCGAACCTGAGGGCGAACATGACGCCGAACAGTAAGCGAACTGTTCGCAACTTTTTCGCCACGATCAATGCGAGCCTGGTAGGGGAGGCACACATGGCGCGGTGGGCATGGGTTGGAGGTGTCTTCTACAGCTATTCGTCCCTAATTGCGACGATAAGTTGAGCAGTCTTAGTATCGTCTAGTTCTTTCAAGCTTCGCGAAGTACCACTTTCCTATATAAGCAAAGCAGCAGGATCGATAAGCCGAGAATCACTGGTCGCTGTGGTCAGCGCTCCAAAGACACAAGTTACGGCTCCTCACGGTGCAAAAGTTTCGGCTGAACACCCACCGTAATGGCTTAACGACTATGGCCTGCTACTGCTGAGCACCAGATCTCGGGTTCGAGTCCAACCGATGTGCTAAAAAATAAAAAAAGGCTTCTACATATTGAAATTCAGGGCCACGCTATGCGACGCCATGCCATTCAAGTTTATGCGGAGTTTTCAACTAAGGCATACCGAATAGCCCATAGTGTGCGCCTTGGCTCATAAAGATATATTTGCAGTTTCTTTAGTTGAGGGCAAGTTAGCTTGAAGCGAAGAAGCGGGTGCTTAGGTCGAAGTTAATTTCACTCAGTGCCCACTTCACTACGAACTTAAACAGACACATATCCATTATTCGGATTAGGTACCCTTTCATCTCAGAAACGATATGAAGAGGCTAAGATTTCAGTTTCTTCGCAATTGGGACGGAAGTATCTTTCCCGAGATAATGTAAGGCCACTAGATGCCGGAAAACATTGTGACGTCATCGAGTAAACAGCGAAGAAAGTATCCCGTGTTCCCTTCTCCAGCCTGTTATTTTTGTTTCCAGCATAAAATGATGCATCGCTTCATTGTAAAATCTACTTCGGCTGCGCGCGATATCCGAGTAGTCTATGAAAAAAAATGTCGAGTAAACACACTACGTTCCGTATGAATGCTGTCCAACATCGTAAAATTTTGAATTAATTCACAGCCGTTGAGTTTCTCTTTACACTTAAGAATATCGTCATCTAAATAGCAGCTTGTTAGAATGCATCGTTCGTCTTATTTTCATATAATACCCCTTGCGCATCTTTTTCCGCGCTTATGTTGGTGTTTTCCTAATTCTCTTTCGCGTTAACTGATTCATGCAAATAAATAAGCTCCTAAACAAACCGCACACATTCTACTGCTCTCCTTTGTTAGATAATGCTTCTAACAGGTCAAAGACTCATGAATATCAATGCTCTCACGACGAGCCGACAAGCGCGTCCTACGCCAGCCGCTCAAACCTTTGTTTTCCTTTGCTTTGAACAAAATACACCTCATTGTGGCCCGCTGTTGCTTTCATTGTGCCCGCTCCTGCATAATGCAGGCAGATTCGAAATAGGTCGGCACTAAATGGTGACACGTGAGCGTGTAAAATCCCTCGTCGCAGGTGTCGTAACTGTCATCCTTGTCTATTTCCTGTATTATTTACTCATCTCATTTAGCCTTGTGCCATAAAATTAGCCACTCGCTGACCGCCGCCGATCCCCGCTTTGCACAATGTTTTTTTATCATGAAATTCTTTCTTTTAGCCCAGAGGCTTACTCGCTTTCAAATTCCTCTCCTAGCTTAAGTTTTGTGCTCCACTAAGATAAAGTTAACACCAGAAATTGCCTCTACTTTGGACTCGTTGTCTCCACCTGATATATACACACTGTATATTCGAACAGGAAAAGTAGAAGAAAAAGCAATACACACAAAAAATGCTATACCCTTACAAAAATGTCTTTGGACAGTACGCAGACTGTCCATAGACACCTGTCTCTAAAGCCTATAGACTCTCTATAAATTTATGGCCATGCACTTTTAGTAAAATTTTGTCTATAGACAGTCTATAGACTATGAACAGACAAAAGGAATTATAGGAAGGCAATAGAGACTATAAGAAGTCTATAGACTGTCTATAGACCATTCTTGTAACGGTAGAGCACCGTGCCGGCCTACCCTTATGCTGGCCTGGCCAACACTGCCCTGTTTATGTAGCTTCAGAGTGCATCGTTTTGCCTGCTGGTTTCTCTGTTAAAACATAAACAAGCAAAGTTCCCGACAACGTACTATTCTGCACTGCCTACCGCAAGACAACTCCCATAGAGACTCATTTATGCCTTCATTAAAGCAGGACTCGTGCACACGCATTAAAATGAACTCAGAAGGCCCAACACACGAAAGAGGGAGGTGAACTCGAAAATGAATTCACTGCAGGAAAAACTAAGTAGTCCCGGTGCGTCGTTCTACAATTGCCCTTTTATTTTTACAACTTTCCCCTTTGACACGCACGCAAACACTCAAATAACCCTTCCAGCCCCTAAAAGGCACACCATTTCCGTTCGTTCACACTGGCACATTTACGCAAGCGGAACACAAGATTACCGCACGGTTCACAATCGGCCACTCCAAGATAACTCTGCATCTACAGTGTAGAACCTGGAAGAGCCAGCAGGCAGCTTCTATATCTATTTGGTTGGCCTCTGAGCGCGTAGGAACTGAGTACTCGTAAAATCCTGCAACCCGGGCTCGTAGCTGTTCTTGCATACCCACAGAAAGTTGACCCTGAGTAAACCATTGCCGATATACGGCGGTATGAACTAGACATACAAGTGGACACACTGGCCACTTCTCCGTCTACCACCTCCCGAATAGCGTGCTTCTCTTGCATTAACCCCAGAAAGTTGACCCTGAGTAAACCATTGCAGACATATGGTGGTATGCAATAGGCATACAAGTGGACACAGTGGCCGCCTCACCGTCTACCACCTCCCGAATACCGTGCTTCTCGTATTAACCACAGAAAGTTGACCCTCAGTAAACCATTGCAGACATTTGGTGGTATGCACTAGACATACAAGTGGACACAGTGGCCACTTCCCCGTCTACCACCTCCAAATACCGTGCTTCTCTTGCATTAACCACAGAAAGTTAACCCTGAGTAAATCATTACAGACATGGTGGTATGCAATAGGCATACAAGTGGACACAGTGGCCGCCTCCCCGTCTACCACCTCCCGAATACCGTGCTTTTCTTGTATTAACCACAGAAAGTTGACCCTGAGTAAACCATTGCAGACTTGCGGTGGTATGCAATAGACATACAAGTGGACACAGTGGCCACCTCCTCGTCTACCGTGCTTCTCTTACATTAACCACAGAAAGTTGAGCCTGAGTATAAACCATTGCCGACATACGGTGGTATGCAGTAGACATATAAGTGAACACAGTGGCCACCTCCCCGTCTACCACCTCACGAATACCTTCTGAAGTTTCGAACAGCCTCGCAGCCTACTAAAAGTGGTACCCCTTTGACCAACGTGGTTCTAACGCGAGCAAAGCCTCGATGCGCTGTTCCTGGGCGCGCGCACGCCCTAGCGCAACGACCTCTCCTCCTCCGTGAGGACAAACCAGACCTTCCGCGGAGAAGGCAAGTAACTCAACGCCACGGTGTCTCCGCGACGACGCCTCCCTTCTCGCGACACGCACACACCGTCGCCCGCAGTTCTCTTGACAACTCTCGCCGAACAATGATCCGCTGGCACACAGCAGCATCAGCAGCAGCAGTCATAAATAGGCATACAAGTGGACACATTGGACGCCTCTCCGTCGACCACCTCTGGAATACCGTGCTTCTCTTGCATTAACCACAGAAAGTTGACGCTGAGTAAACCATTGCAGACTTACTATGGTATGCAATAGACATACAAGTGGACACAGTGGCCACCTCCCTGTCTACCGTGCTTCTCTTGCATTAACCACAAAAGTGGACCCTGAGTAAACCATTTCCGACATACGGTGGTATGCACTGGACATACAAGTGGATACAGTGCTCACCTGCCCGTCTACCGCCTGCCGAATAACGCGCTTCTCTTGCATTAACCACAGAAAGTTGACCCTGAGTAAACCATTGCAGAGATACGGCGGTATGCAATAGATATACAAGTAGACACAGTGGCCACCTCTCCGTCTACCGTGCTCCTCTCTCATTAACCACAGAAAGTTAACCCTGAGTAAACCATTGCAGACATACGGTAGTATGCAATAGACATACAAGTGCACACAGTGGCCACCTCCCCGTCTACCACCTCCCGAATACCGTGCTTCTCTTGCATTAACCACAGAAAGTTGACCCTGAGTAAGCCATCGTCGACATACGGTGGTATGCAATAGACATACAAGTGGACACAGTGGCCACCTCCCCGTCTACCACCTCCCGAATGCCGTGCTTCTCTTGCGTTAACCACAGAAAGTTGACCCTGAGTAAACAATTGCAGACATATGGTGGTATGCAATAGACATACAAGTGGACACAGTAGCCACCTCCCCGTCTACCACCTCCCGAATACCGCGCTTCTCTTGCATTAGCCACAGAAAGTTGACCCTGAGTAAACCATTGCCGACATACGGTGGTATGCAATAGACATACAAGTGGACACAGTGGCCAGCTCCCCGTCTACCAACTCCCTAATACCGTGCTTCTCTTCACAATCGAACAAGTTTCATAAATCGCCGAACACAGTACGATGTTGACTTTATCAAGGTGATCATGCATACGAGATGCCTTGCGCCACTCAGTCGTATCATGTACAAACTTCCATAGTGCCCAGGCAAGTAGGTACAGGAACCACATCCTCCACGACCAGTTGTTTTTCTGCTCGTGTCTTTTTTGTATTTCCACTCAGAACTACATCTTCAATTTACGCTGACCAACTGAATGTTTTGTTTCCCTTGCTGTCCCGTGCTTTCGGTTGCTGGGGAGCTGTTATCAAAGCGCGGCGTCCTCTGCACAGCTGCAGCTAGCCCGACGCGTCAGAGCCGTCTGGCCGACCGTCTGGAGCGTCGCCTACGTGCATATCTCTATACAGCGCGCGAGCCTAGCGCGAGCGATGCATTCACCCCGTGCGAGTTGCTGCTGCTGCTTTGTCAGGTGCACTCGTGCGCCGGCAGGGTGGATGTTAGGGGATGGGGGGGGAGGCGAGTGCATGTTCACCACGAGCGACTTGTTTGCCTGACAGCATAGCGCTGCATCCGCTCAGTAGAGTCCGTTCACTTAATCTGGCAGCGGTGCTCTCCCGACAATCAGAGCGCGTGGCTGCTGTCTCGGTGGCTGGCCCCGCTAAATAGGCTTGAGCAAAAAAAAATCGTAGAAAGAAAAAGAGGGGAGGAGGAGGCACCGTGGCACAAGCTGTGTGACCTTACCTGCGTGTTTGAATAACGCACGGGGACACTATGTCAGCGGGCGACAAACCTCAGCAACCTGCCGAGTGCTTAAAAAATCACATGGGAGTATACTGGTTAATATGGAAGTATGAACGGTGCACTACACATGAAACATATGGGAGTATGAACGGTACACGACACACAGACTTCACAGCGCCTGCCTCGAAATAAACGCGCGCTTATTTAAAATTTAAAAGGAATTTATTCTCCGCTAGTCATTGGCTCAGTACTTTCTCACTAGGGCAGTTTGATAGGTCCAGCGCGCCGTTGGCTATCGTGACTGGCTAGGCCTCACGTGACGATTAGTCTCGTCGTTTAGTCTACACGAAATAGTCTTTGTGATCACAGCCCCAGATCTCTTCACCTTACGTAAATGTTGTCTTGGAGTGCTGACCGTGTATCAGTTCGACTGGCTGTTCCCGAACAGGGCGCCCTTTACCCTCTAACCTCCTCAAATTTATCGAGGCAATGTCATAGAGCTATCTATTAATTTTACACACCTTGGACTAAGCACTAACGCGACTCACTGATCGTATCCGTGTTCAACACAGGGCAGTCATTGTGAGCTCGTCAGCGTTCGCCTCGTCCTCGTCCGGTATCAAGTCGCGACTCATTTTCTTTTGTAATGTTTCTTGCAACAGACACGAATCAAGTATATTGCGAATCGTGGGACCTAACGGTCAGAAGCGACGCACGGGCTATGAGGAACGCCGTTGGTGAGGGCTCAGGATTAATTTAAACCACCTGGCGTTCATTAACGTGCGTTGACATCGCGCACCGCAAGGGTGCCTTTTGCGTTTCCCCACCACTGAAATACGGCCACCTCGGCCGGGATCCAACTCGCGTCCTTGGTATCAGCAACCGAATACCATAGAAACGAGGAGGCTAACGAAGAGGGTTCAGCTCAAGTTACGGACAACGCAGCGAGTTATGGAAAGGAAAAGGATAGCTGCAGCGTTAAGAGACCGGAAGCGGGCAGAGTGGGTGAGGGAACAAACGCGGGTTAATGACATCCTAGTCGAAATCAAGAGGAAGAAACGGGCTTGGGCAGGGCATGTAATGGGAAGGCAAGATAACCGATGGTCCTTAAGGGTAACGGAGTGGATTCCAAAAGAAAGTAAGCGTAGCAGGGGGCGGCAGAAGGTTAGGTGGGCGGATGAGATTAAGAAGCTTGCGGGGATACGGTGGGCGCAGCTGCCAAAGGACAGGGCTAATTGGAGATAAATGGGAGAGGTCTTTGCCCTGCAGTCGGCGTAGTCAGGCTGGTGATGATGATGAGCCAACTCAGTGGTCACGTACGAAGTGACCAACTTCACAACATTGCGGCCGTGTGGTGTTTAATTATGGTTGTGGTTTCAATGCACGCATTTATTTTCACAATATCTCTGCTGTCAGAAAACGCCACGTGTAACGCATGCACGCGAGCTGTGGCACAGAAAAATAGCGAGGACTGCCATGTTGCTGCGCATTATCTACACAGCAAAATAAACACGGCTATAACCTCAACACGACTACATGCGCCACATAGGCTTCACGCTGAATCCCCACTGGTTTGCGAGGATCACCAGGTGAGCGCGGGGACGTGACCACAATGATATATCTCGCTGGGGGAACGCTTTGCCAAAATGTGCTGCAATGGTTGCCCTCTCTTTCACATTATGCCGGGCATAGCATAGTTAGTGCACTCGCTTGTCGAGCCACTATATCCATGTCTGGCTCTACCGGAAGGCTTTAAATATAAGGTTAGTAGGTTAGTGCACCCTAATATTTATTCCTGGCCATAGGAATGAAGCGCGTAAATGGAATACGGCAGGAAAAACGCTAAGGCGCCCGTGTGCTGTGCGATGTCAGTGCACGTTAAAGATCCCCAGGTGGTCGAAATTATTCCGGAGCCCTCCACTACGGCACCTCTCTCTTCCTTTCTTCTTTCACTCCCTCCTTTACCCTTCCCTTACGGCGCGGCTCAAGTGTCCAAAGATATGAGACAGATACTGCGCCATTTCCTTTCCCCAAAAACCAATTATTATTATTATTATTATTATTATTATTATTATTATTATTATTATTATTATTATTATTATTATTATTATTATTATTATTATTATTATTATTATTATTATTATTTTAATGTAGTGCACTGCGAAATTTTGTCCCGGGACACACTGCCATATGACGAATGCCTCCCAAGTGGAAAGGCCACTTAGTAGTAAGACTTCGCGTTTACTCTTCGAACGCACGTGAAAAAAAAAAAAAATCCGGTTTCGAAGCATCTGACAAGCGCTGCCGCGGCTCAACTATGTGTGGGTTCACGGCAATATTCACAGCTTCGAAAACTGCGCACCACAACGTTCCATTGCAAAGCCCGTGCGAAACAAGGCTTGATTCAACGAGAACAAATTCTTTTCCACGCCTCATGCACAGGCATACTTACACCCTCCTGCTGCGGTGGCTATCTCTGCATGACTGCAAGAGATCAGGGAGAGCAGCCTTCACGCCTCACTGTGTTTCTCAAGCGGAACACACTATGCCGCCATTTTAAAGATCATAAGCCACAAGCACAAGAACCAACTCGTATAGGAAGTGCTCAATATAATCAGTGTAAAATGTCCATTTAGTATGCAGAATTGCACGTTGTCCATCAGCCGTGAACTTTATCTTCAAAAACCCCTAAGACAAGGCGAGCCTGCCAACTATAGCCTACATGGCAGCTCCATGTCCCTCCATACTGAGACTGCTTTCTGGAAAAGACAAAAAACAAAACATGCGTTGAAGAAATGGGAAACATGGCAGGGAAAACGCTTCGTATAAATGGTCTGGTTCTGCAGAGAGGCAAAGCGCATGCCGTCCGTTCCGCCGACGGAGCGGCTGCTGACATTAAGGCCCCCGAGAGTCTTCGTAAAAGGTCGCCCCTAAATGTCAGTCCCGGCGGCGTTGAGTAAGAAAGAGACAACTGTGATTGAGCCTCCGCAGGCACGCTGCACCCCGAGTTCCCCAAATACCATCAGCGCCGACGCTATGGCTGTGATATTATCTGCAGCCACGTAATGTAAAACCATTAGAGGCCGGTGTATGCGCAAACCGATGGTCAGTTACGCGAAGCCAAGTTTCGAGCGGGCTGTCTTGAATCAAGCCCCCATTACTGTTGCTATACTTTCAGCGCCGTTCAAGTACAATGCTGAATCGCAAAATAACGTGCCTATAAGGCTAACGAGAGACATTTAGTGAGACGTCCAGCATTAAAACGTGTTTTACGCTTATTTCGGCGAGTTATACAGAGTGAACCTCTGTCAGGTTGCCCACTGGATATTTTGCCTGGAATACCATTCAAAGCACTCGTAGCAGACCCAGTAAATAACGTAGTATGAATACAATACAGCTGAGCCTCGTTGCAAAGAAATTGAAAGGTCCAGGCAATTACTTCGTTATAGGCGTAACTTCGTTATAGCCCGTGTTGACAGAGCTTCCAAGGCGAATCGCCATTTATTCGTCAAATACATTATTTTTGTTATAAACAGTTTTGTTATAACGAGGTTCGACTGTGTACGTGTAAGCCCTGGCGGCAGGGGAGGATTTATGAAGGGGAGTGGAGGTGGAGGCGGCGGGGGGACGGGGATTTTTAGAGAGAAATTTTGCGTTGGAAAATTATGCTCAACCCCATTTATTTTGCCGGAAAAGATCCAAGAAATACACCGTTTCAATGATGCCCCTCCACCGCACCGGCACAAAACGTCCCATATCTCCGCCCCTGCCTGTCGGGCGTTAGTTCAAGTGCCCAGCAGTGAGTCTATACCGTTCTGTGACAACATGTAAGCTGTCCTCGACGTTGGCGCGTACTTTAACCTTTAATCTTCCGCCTCGAACGCTGCCGTCTTCGCGAAGCCAAGAACACATCAGAAGTATTCGTCAGACGGCTTACAGCAGGCTCTGGTCGTTGACAGATTGAAGCACTGGCAGCCGCAACTGCAGTGTTTTGCAGGCGCTGCTGATGTGCTACTACATGCAACGCTCGCCTCAGCGATCCGCTTCTTGTTGCTTTTCTACAGATAATTAAGTCCTCCCTTGACCGCCGAATCATGGAGCATTCAACGAGTACCATGGTGTATAACGCTGTATTTTTTTTTCTATATATCTTTAGTCCAGAAGAACAACCAACCGGAAGCAAATCTGACTCAAAACCGGCTCTGGGCATCATCGATCACATAGGACCTGATCTGCAGCGTCATTGCTGCGCAACTCACTCAGCTTCGTTTGGAGGAGGCACTTTGTATTACCAAAGGCAACGAAGTAGAAAAAAAAATCGCATCAGCGCTACTGCGCATAGGCGCAGCAATCCATTACGTTGCGTAAATGAGTATTGGAGTTAATAGCAGTCCTAGAATTGCGTTGTATCTTTGCACCAGCATTGGGCCGCGTCTGCAAGGTTTGATCTCTAGATGGCTTTGATGCACGAATGCAGGCTGTCGTCTTCGGCCCGCGCATTTGAGTGCAATATTGCAAATATGACAACATAATGTCAGCAATTCCAGCCACGCCTGACGAGCGAAAGCTGTTGTATCAGTCGCATCGGCTGTCTTGTACCAGCTGCGCCTACCCTGCCACAGCACACCTCTTCTAAATGCGCCGCTCCAGCTGATTGTATGCAGTCTTCGACTAGGCTTCACTGCAGTGACCACCACACTCTTCTTCTGCAAGATTATCCATTAGCTGTCCTGACTCGTAAATCGTCGACGCAATTCGAGCAGTGTTTATCTCAGGTTGTAGATTGCTGTTTCTTTTCTGACGCTAATGTGGATATCAGAAACACCGCACGCGAGTTCTGTCGGCTCGGGTAAGCTCCCAACGAAGACTCAAACACACCTTGTGAGCACAGGCAGGCATCGGAGAAACTGACTGCGCTGCATTGAAGAATTTAGTGAGTGCTAATTATAACACAACGAGGCAAATTAACAGCTCTGAGTGCAGAAAGATACAAACAGGCGCCAAGATGACAAAAGATTTTGAGCGAATGCTCTCGAGTAGAGAGTTTTTCTTAAGCTTTGCTTGGCCACTGTATCTTACGGTACGCTATTTATTTGTTTATTTACCTGTGCTCAGCCATGTCAGAGAACCCGGCGCAAAGCAAGCAGTGACATCGTGTACAAAACGAATATTTTCTTCCGATTCCAATTTATTCATTATCCGACTCCCTAAATGGCGGTCAATACCAACAGCGGAGTGTTGAATGGTTTGAAGTAGTAACACAGAGCGAAATTAGAATTGAATAGAATTAGGTTAGAATCAGTTGCAGCGACCCTCGGAACGCATCGCTACTAAGTCGTCCATGGTTTCGCGGCTACGTGTTGTTTATGTTTATTTATTTATACTTATAAGAGCTTCTCGTTGTTTATATGCAGGCATAACAATCAACAACTCCGGCTAATTTGAAGGTGCCTTTTGACCACCCCAAAACACAAAATTTTGAGCCAGGTCGCTTCCTAATTTTCTAATAAACACTTACCATTAGCCGCCAGCCCTGAGGTCACAGGCACCAACGACCAATAACTACGAGGCGATATAGCGAAGCGGGATGAAAAGAAATCGTTGTAATATGCAGCCTCGTTTAATTTTAATAATGGAGGCTATGACTGAAAGGTAGCCGAATTATGAACTGCGCTATAAACGAAACGAAGATAACCTGAGAAGATACAGGGTTTTGGCGCCTGAAAAATGTCCAGCTTTCAAAGATTTCACTCTTCGCTGAGCCATGGTTCTTGGTAGAAAAGACATTCGTCATCAATAATTTCCACCAATTCGTCTTTTCCAGAGAACATTATAAGTGGCGGCAAATTATCAGCTGGTAAAACTCGCAGCCGTTGAGCAAGACATGCAGTGGAAGCGTCAGCTGCATCCTTACCGTTAGTGCACCGTTTCCTGCCTTTCCGCTGATATTCAGGATTACCATGGTTTCCGAACACCATTCCGTTGTGTCCATTTTCCATGTTGAAATACTTATATTTGTTTATGTGGCCTTTCTTGTTTTTCAGGCCTACAGAATAATCAGCAGGCCAGCAATGCAGCCCTCAGGCCAAATCCCCAAAGAACAGAGCTTTGGAACTCGTGCGGATGAGAATAGCATTCTCAGGCCAAAAGTCCAGTGAAAAGTGCAACAAAGAAAAAAATAACAACAGAGACAGGGGTTTAGCTTTTTACAGGCACAAATATATTTATGTATACGAACTGTGTCCATCATAAAAATGTCCGCATATAATCACCACTCTTCTGTTCACATTTCTTTCATCATCGTTCGCTCGTTCGAAGTACAGAAAAAAAGAGTAAGAGGGAAGAAAGAAGAGGAACTGGGTTCTGGGAGAGGAGGCGAGCACATGCCTGCAAGGCAAGGCGTTGAGAGTTGTTTACTACGCAATTCACTGGTGCGCCGGTAGATGGCGCGGAACGAAACAGAACGCAGGTGAAAAAGAGTGAGTGAGTGACTGAGTGAAGGAGATACAGACGGAAAGAGTAAGCAGTGTACAAGCACAATCACACACGGCAAGCGCAACCATGGGCCATCCACAGCAGCGAACGTGAAAACAAAAAAAAATTGAGAAGAGAAACAGATGCTCATAGACAACTATATATAATGTATACATATTTCGACCAGTCTCTCACGCAGTCTCTTGTTTTTCTTCTTATGTACACCGTCTTCGGCTTGGTGCGTGTCGAGGGGTGGTGAACAACGCAGCTGGTGTTCCACCGTGGTCCCACGCGCACCACATGTCTGTATACACATATGCACTAGCTCGTCACTTCAGTCTTCGTCACATACGCGTCAGAGCGCACCGCATGTACAGATACACACACACACACACGAACGCACACACGCTGTCACGTCCAGTTGGTTTATGTACACAAGCAAAAAACAAAAAGAAATTTCAATGACTCGATCGAGACACGGAACACAACGCCATGCTCGAGTGGGAAATAGTTTTTTCTTTCTCTCTTTCTCTTCTCTGTTTTTTTCTTCTCTCTATCCTGTATACAAACGTCACTTCACTTCATCTATATCTGTCTTGGAATGTTGTGAAAGCATGGAGCAAAGAAGGAGGCGTATCAAACATGAAGATGTGGTGCAATACGAACACTCAGAGCGGTATGCGAGTCAGATCACACCAGTAGCGTGTTCAGCGATTTAATATCAAACAAGCAAGCCTTTGGAATGTCTCAAAGCAACGAAATAAAGCAAAAAAAAAAACTAACGCGAAACGAGCGCCGTGTGAGGGACAAAAGTTCAGCACGGTCACTTGGAGGAAAAAAAAAAATGCCCCATGAGGAATGCGAGGCAATACAATAACACGGTATAGAACGCAGCACGAGAAGACAGTGAGATGACCAAGGGAGCACAGAAAATATGCGAGTTCGATTGCAACTCTCGCAATCTGACATATTTAGGGGAGAACCGCAGAAGCTGTTGCTAAAGTCACTTTTTTTTTAGTTCCGATTCATATAACAGCAAATTATGGTACGTTAGCGGAAAATTGTTCGTTAGCCGCAATCACAAGCAGCATTAGCCGAGTGTACAACGAATCGTGCACATCGCGCAGTCAGGAAATGTCAAACAGTGCTGCTAATTTACACCCAGCGTCAGCCTGCGTCATTAACTTTCGCTTATAAAGAACACCCGTAGCTCATGTGGCGGTGGAAGTGTTCGAGCCAAACCACCGCCGGCTGACACACGAGGCTAAGCCAAAAACGATAAAAATAAATGCGCAAAAACCGGGATCCAAAAATCACACGTTGCTCAGGCTGCTGGTACATCTCTCCTTCGCTCAAGTTTTCGAAAGCGCTCTAAGGCGCACATTGCAGCCGCAGTGACGCAGCTTGTCAGACGATGCTTCCAATAAATCTATCACGACGGCTCCGAACGACTAACATCCTCCAAATGATGTTCACTCGGAATGTCATTGCAACCGCACAAAATTCGCTAAGGGCAAGAATAGGTCGGTTGTCGCAGCACCATCTGGCCGTTGGGGGCTAATTACAGGCGTCAATAGGAAGAAATAAAAGGACTACCATGAAAGAGAATTTGATGGAGTACCAAATAATTTTGCCTGCGCAAAAGAGTAATTTCCATACGTCGTGTGGAAAGTGTCATATCCGCTTCCCCCCCTTTTATAATCAACATCATCGCACATTAATTAGTGCGCATTCGCCATCCTCCTGCTTTCGCAAATTGTCGGAGTGCAAGAAGCATGTAAGAAAAATAAATCACTCAAGTCGGATATGAGAACAAAACAGAGAAACAAATGGGCCCTCTGTGCATCGCAAAGCCACTTCGAGCCTGAACATACTGCACGGCTGTACACAGCTCAGCAGCTGTTGTTAAATGGTGTCATGACTGCACATGCTGTCGACAATAACTACAACAACAAAAACAAGGTTACTTGCTCACTCATAACCGTCAATGTTTTCTTCTGTTTCTTTTTAAATTCCTGCACGCAAGTGACACGCCAGATAAAATGTGGCAAACCCAGCCTCCTTAAAGGTCAATATAAGCACACTTCCTGGGGATGCAGCGGTAGTGAGAATTTCTGCCCTCGACTAACCAGTGTTCTGACAGTTATCTTCGCGCAAACGTAGCGATCATAAGAACTTAGTCATGCGCAGCACGCGCGAAGGTGCCGTCATTACGGCGGTGCGCTACAAGAAGTGGCGTTGCGACACCTAGCGGGAAAGACAAGCATAATGAAGAAAGGGAAGACCACGCTAACAAGGGCTATAACAACAACACTGCAAATGAGGACCAGGATTTCAGCACCGAAAGGGCTACATCACAAATTAATCAAACGTAAGCAAACTGAACAAACAGGTTTTAACAATGTTACAAGCGCTAGTAGGCAACGCAAATACAAACAGATGTTTGATATTGTTTCCTTCTTCGGACTTTGCAAGTGTAGATCGAAGGCTTTGTTTCCACGTTGATATTGTTGCCATCATAATTGTTATTACTATCTCCCTTGACTTCTGGAAGCATCTCTGAACCAATCACCACTTGTGCACGTGAATCACTTTTTGTGCACGTGAAAACAACCGCTGGACCCAGCAGTGATTCAGAAGCCACTAAGTGAATCAACACATCGCCCACGCGTGGACGATTCGGAGTGTGCGCGTCAGTTCACGTCACAGCCACAATTTTTCGCGTTCACACAGAAAGGGTGTCAGTGATGTGTACCGAAAATTTCAGGGACATGGTTGAGCCGTAAATGAAAGCGCACCTGATGAGACAAAGAGAAAATGCTTCCGACGACACAGTGTATTAAAACAAGAAGAACGAATCGCGCTTCCTAATCACGGCACTTTTGGTGCGGTGCGATCCGCGCGTATGTGCAGCACGCGGGAACAGGCCTGGAATCTGTGCGAGCGTGTTATTTTCCCTGAATTCAGAGTTCTGTACAGACCGCGTTAGCGTATGTTGAGCTCGCCCCATTCTTACACCTGAAAGTGATTGGGTGTTGCAATTTCGGCGAGCCGTTTTGCCACGTGAAGTGAGTTGAGAAGAGATGTGGACTCAGTCTGAGCAGTGAGAGAGGCGACCTGCATGCAAACGAGGCCTTCTGCGTAGTATATCGTCCCCATTGGAGACATAATATCGTACTCGAACAATATACTGAACCATATACGCGTGCTCGATATCTGACGTATATTAAAGGACCCCGAAAAAAAAAGAGAAAAACCGGTCCTTGGTTCCTGCCGCTTGCTTTGGACATTCAAATCACGAGATGGGAGGCGACTGGGTGAGAATACGGAGATGAAAACGCGTGCGAATCCTGGAACTTCACCAGAACATACACCAGCAAAAGCTAAAGAAAACGTCCCGCAACCTAGCGGCAAATAACGCAGAAAGGGAAGCAAGCTCAAAAACTTCATCATTTCTGTTGTAAAAGGAAGAAAAACCAAGAAGTACGCAATAGAAAACTTCGAGAGATGCTTTCTTTCATAATGCGCGCACGTGAGTGCTCAGCAGTTTGGAATGCAACAACTGGTATAACCACTTCCCTGAAAGGATTACCTGAATTGTGGCTCAGCGAGCTTCTGTGGATCACTCTCTGTGCGGATTCATGGACGTATTTCATTACATAACTCGACCCCCTCCTCTAAACTTTCACACCACCTGCCGACATAAATTGGCGCTTGTTCTCCACAGGAAAGCAAAACTGATAAAAGGTGACACGTGGCAACGAAAAAGAAAGCATAACTGTTGCATCTAATTTTTGCTTATTTTTCTTTTAATTTCTATTTCAGTGTAATCATGGCGGCGGGAGCGGACGTGCTGCACTTTCCTCCCCTGAATGTCACTCGCGATATTCTGCCTCCTCTTCAGTTTTTTTTTTTTTTTGCAGCAGTTGCCTCGTGCGCCTCTGTAACACTTGCTAAAGGCTTACACAACGGCTACGTACGCCTGCGTAACGAATCATGCCTGTACAGCCGGAGATATCATCTGCAGCAACAAACCAATATGGCCGGGCCGCTACATGTTGCGAGCACAATAACAGCTTCCAATGAAGCCGTCATTTATTTTGCGGCGTCACAAAATTTACATTTTCTTATTCTTCGACGCTTCTTGTCACGCTGTTTCCCCTTTTGTAATGAAGCCTTTCTTGGCTTACAGGCTCCGGTTTTGACATCAATTGTTTGTGCCATGTTAAGGTCAGTTGAGAACAGACAAAAGCGGAGCAGGCAGCGACAAAGAAGAAAGCTTGATCGCTTTACATAAATTAGGCTGCTATATATTCGAAGGGACAAAGAAAAAAAAAAGTAGAATAATCTAATGGGGGCGTCAATCGGTTTTAACGACGAGACGTTGCTTTACAGCTGTCGGAAGTGCTGAATGGGTTAAGCCATGCGTCTTGCAGACCAGCCTCCTGCCAGGGACACCCGGGGTGAATGCATTCAGATTTGCGCCAATTAAATTTAAAAATCGCGCAATTCGTCACACACATTTCGCCATCGCACGTTCTCCAGTTCATCGCCTAAACTGGATACCACGTTCGCTCTACGAAATGAATGGACTTACAGCACGGAGTCTTATTCACCGGTCCATTACTTAATGTAGTTTGTCGCGATTGGAATTGATTTTCATCAACGAGTGAAGGCGGGCGGCGGGAGGTACAATTACAGCATTATAAATAGACGCCAAGCAAACGTTACAAAGGTAGTAAACGCGATCACTCAGAAAAATGTGGTTTGGGCGCTGCTTACAACGCGGCGTTATGCGGTGAGCATCCGTTTATAAGCAGGCCCGTCTAACCTTCCGTATGTTAAGACACGGCTTCTCTCTGACGCTTCAAAAACGAGAATCTGTCAACTCGGGACTGAGGAATCTCGTGGTGGACGAGTGCAATGGCCTCGTTAGGAATGCGCCGACATTTTAACGACAGTAATATAGGAGATGGCGCGATCTGCATAACGACGTTCCCGTAAGGCAGGCGCTACTCTACATCAAATTTAGGTGCGAGTCGCGTGAACCTCATCTGTGTTGCGCCATTTAAGATAGCTGGCGAGAAATAAATATTTGCAGCGAGAACTGTTTGTATATCGCGCCAAAACACCTTCGCAGCAACAGTGTATATACTTCCAAATAACCATGGAGACTGTGGCGGCGTCAACTAAAGTTTACATTGTTTCGTTTTCGTAGTTGTTCCCTTTTTTTTTCTAGCTGTTTGTAGGCATTACTTCGCCTTTGCAGGCGATATAAAACTCACTTGCGCATTACACAGGGTCCGACCTTTCGCTCTGTTGTTGCTACAGTGCGCAGCTCCGACGTCATGCAAGCCGTTCCAGCGTTTCTCGAAAGAGCACTCAAGTTCAGAAACATTTTCTTGGGTTTCACATCGTTCCGTCGCCAAGCTTCAGACCCCGTTCGGCGACAGGCAGCTCTTCGTTCTGGGTTATTATTATTTTTTTTTAAGCCGATCTACAGCTTGTACGCCCTGCACTGCGACACCCCCACAGTTATACAGCTGAGCCGTTCGCGACAGCATCAGAAGACGGAGCACGCGCTCTAGAGACGCGCCTAGAGGCAGCGTGTTCCGCAGTGCATGAGTGAAAAAAAAATAAAAGGGGGGGGGGGGGGTGTGAGCCAATCAAGAAGAAGAAAAAGTCAGCGCGCAGAAATCTGTGCTTGCGTTAATAAAGAGACAAAATAAAAAAGTTGCGCCATTTCGCAATCGCCACGCTCCTCTCTGTTCAGCTGCGCAGAGCTATCTTGATCGGATCGCCCTGTCGTCATCATTGCAGAGCACCCGCGGCGACCGACGGCGGTTCGTTATGCGCTCCCTCGCGTGCACGTCAGGCGAAGAGAGGAATCCGGATTTTGAAATACTTTTCGCATCCTCGGAACGCTCGCAAAAGCAGCGGCAGCCGAACTGAGAGGCCATAAATCACGCACGCTTCATCTTGGTGCCAGAGCGCATAAGAGCGCGCCCATATCGAAACGCGCCGGCGGCGGTAATTATGGCAATCGGCGCGCAAGGCCTGTGACCCGCGCGGTGACATTTTAAAGCGGCACCCTCGCATCTCACGAATTTTTTGTTCATTTTTTTTTCCTGATTAACGCCACATCGCCACTTGTCGGCGCACTCGCAACCACCACCTCGTCAGTATTTCGGTACTCCCGAACTCTCTTCCTTCACCAGTCACCCCCCTGAGACATTCTGCAAGTCTTACTTTTTTGTATAAACATCCCGATTCGCACCCAAAGCAGATTGAAAACAAAAGAGAAAAAAAAACGAGTTTAGAAGCGAACGCGCCTCGAAGACAACCGTTCGACAAAACTAGGGCAAGCGGCACAGAGAAGCCTAAGAAACAACATGAGCCCAAGCGAACGTAAACACGTGTATACATTAAGCGAAAGTGGCTCGTGTCGCGTATCGTAAAGCTTTGACAATAGAGTTGGAGTGCGGGAAATAAAACGTGAAAGGTCGGCTATTTATCTTCTTTTTTTTTCTCGATACGAAGCATTCAACGTTCGTCTCGTCGCAGCATGCGGATGCTAAATAGCAAAGCAGCGACGGCAAATGCGCGCTACCGGTTTTTCGTACAAAGGGCGCCACCCAAACGATCGCCAATTAATTTTCTATTGTAGCTAGCTCCTCCTGCGTTAACAAAGCCCCACGGCAAAATAGAAGTTATAGCTCTCATTTGCAAGCACTTCTATACCCGGTACAATGCAGCCATTGCGTTTGTATTGCCGAGTCTTCTTAATAACACTTCAGGTCAGATTCCCGCTGCCTAAAGTCATGTCATCTATAATGTATAACTCTCGCTCCCGCCGCCTTGACATGCTATGAAGTCTGCGCTGCATTGGAGCGCGCGACCCGTAAACACACGAACGACGCAACAGCAAAAAAAAAAAAGAAAGCGCAGCTGTCACCGATGGAATTCACATTTCACTATACGCTCTCAATTGTCCACGCTGAAAGATCAGCGCAAAAGTGAGTGAATGCTGTTGAGCGTCGATCGCGCGCTAATGGATTTTCAACTAGTCAGGGCAAATGCAAGCTAGCTGGAATACACTCGCAACTGAATAAAAAATAAAAGAGAAGCGAGACAATCGTACACACGCACACATGCACTCGGAACACAGAAACGGAATGCTCAGGAAGATTGAGAGAAAATAGGGTAAAAAAAAAAAAAGATATGGAGTTACACATTGACGGGAGCAGCAGGCGTAGTGGTTTCTGAGGTATATAACGTCTCGCTTGTGAAAGACAAAACGGTCGCCCCTTATTCTGTGTGGGACGACCGGTGGACCGCCCGCCCGCACGGACGCTGCCCCGAGGCACAGGCAATGGAACGAAGGGGCTGTCCCAGAGCCTTTTCCAGACATCTCCGGGTCCCACAGTGGCTCACAGCGATCACTGGGCTTAAGCGCAGACCGGTGACGTTTCCCTCCGAAGGCAGCGATAATTTTATGACCCAAGCCATCCCCCACTGCAAACGCCTGTAATATGCGCTTGATTCTATGCCTATATGCTATTTAGCGTCAAGTCCTTTACTGCCCGCAATCTCGCGACCTTCATTTTTTTTCTTGCTTGTTGCTTTGAAATTTTAAATGCTTTATTTCATTAAATCGGGTGGTATAGACTTCTACACGACGCTGCAATGAATTATGAGGCACCGGTCCACATTCATTTGCGTACAGCGCGCTTGCGAGAAACTGGGAACTGAGAGGCATCCTTCAGACAGGACAACCCGTAAAAAATGACCGCAAAACTAGGACGACAGACTCTCACGAGAGGTTTCGCCGCCACAGTTACAAAAAGATAACAACAAATGATCAACGCGCCAGACAGGAACGTATACGTCGAGGAAGGAAAGCAAATCTGCTCGGTCACCGCAACGACCAGATTACACTTCGGGAGGAGAACTGTCAGGCTGACAGCGGGAAAAAACGCCCTCGGCGAAAAACGACGGAATAATGAGCGAGAGGAAGTGATGTCTGCCTACCTGGACTAGTTGGGCATGCCTGTCTCCGTCTCAGTGTGGGTGTCGGGGGAGCGCGCAACATGTGAGAACGCGAACCGTGTTTCTGTATGTGTGTGTGTGTGTGTGCGTGTGTATATAGGAGGCTGTCGTCGCTTCGCAGCGGACGAAGCGCCGACTTGGTCGTCGGCAGAGTCGTTGGTTGGCACCTTTCTTCACCTGCAGCTGTTGCGCGTGTACAGCGTTTCGGAAAAGGATCATGGTTCGCTCACATGGTGGGAGGGCAGCCGCCGAGCACGCATCATAAACCACGCACACCACCACACGGAGGCATGTGCGCATCGGTCCGGGGGCCGTCCTTCGCGCCGTGCTATGTACAAGCGGCGTCCCCGTCCGGGAAACACAGCGGCGTGCACGACCCCCACCAGCACAGCACGACGGAGGAGGATTGCACTTTTTGTACGCGGCGGGCGTTGACGCGCACCCCTGGCCTGCAGACCGGCGACGGCTAGGTGTCGTCGCAGCTGAATAGGCAGGGGTACAGCGTGGGTCAGTGGGCCGCCAGCGACTGGCCCGGGTGGAGCGCGGCCGCGTGGGGTGGCGGCGGCGGGGGCGGCGGCGACTGCATGTGCATTGCCGGCGGCGAGTGGTGGTGCATGTCACCAGGAGAGCCACCGTGGCACATCATCATGTCCGGCGTCGGGGGTCCGCCGGGTGCCCCAGCCTGCGGCTGGTTGATGGGCGGCGTCATCCGCTTCTCCTTCTGCCGCCGGTTGCAGAACCAGACGCGGACCACTTCCTTCTCCAACTGCAGGCTGTCGGCCAGGGAGGCGATCTCCTGGGCGGACGGCTTGGGCTGCTTGTGGAAGTGCGACTCGAGGGCACCTTTCACCGACACCTCGATGCTGGTGCGCTTCTTGCGCTTGCGTCCCTGGGCGGCGATCTTGTCGATGGACGTGGGCGAGCCGGTGGTCGAGTCGGCCTCCTCGAGCCACTTGGCCAGCAGAGGCTTGAGCTTGCACATGTTCTTGAAGCTGAGCTGAAGCGCCTCGAAGCGGCAGATGGTCGTCTGGCTGAAGACGTTCCCGTACAGGGTGCCCAGGGCCAGACCGACGTCGGCCTGCGTGAAGCCGAGCTTGATACGGCGCTGCTTGAACTGCTTGGCGAACTGTTCCAGATCGTCCGAACTAGGCGCCTCCTCCTCTCCGCTTTCGCTGGGGTGCCGGTGGTGGTGGTCCAGCGCGCGCGGGTCGTGCTGCCCGTGCATGTGCGGGTGGGGGGGCACCTGGTCGGCGTGAGGGACCTCTCGCATGGCCGGGTGGGCCGCGCCGCCAAGCATGCCGTTCATTCCGCCGTACGGGTGGTGGTGGTGCTGGTGGTGCTGCGGGTGCATGCCGCCCATGGCGCCCATGTGCGGCGACACGGCGGGGTGCCACGAGCCCATGTGTTGCGCCGCCGCGGCCCGATGGTGGCCGCCGGCGCTCAGGTGGTGGTGGCTGAGCTCGCCCTGAGCGGGCTTGATGTCCGCCATGCTGCCCGGCGCCATGGACCACATGGAGGCGTCCGTCTGCAGCGACACCCACTGGTGGTGGTGGTGGCTGGACAGGCCGTTGGGCCCGCCCTGGTGGTGCGGCTGCGGTGGCATGTACTTCATCTCGGGAGGCTCGCGGCCGTAGCCCGCCGTCGGCTGCGAGGCGGCCACCTGCATGGCCTGGCTCGGCGGCAGGTGCACCGACGTCAGGCTGGACACTGCCGACGTGCCGATGTACGGGTTCGACGCTGCCATGCCGCCCTCCGCACGGGCGCCGCGCACATCTGACTCCGCCGAGCACTGGCTTCGCTATGCGGCCCGAGGGGCGCCCGCACCGCGCGGGAGGGGCCGCGGGAGGGGACCTCTCGCGGGGCCGCCTCTGCGGGGGCCGGACTGCGCACGCGCGCAGCGGCCCCGCGGGCGGGACGCCTGCGCGGCGGTGGCGCCGGCGCGTGGCTGTCCCGCTCAACAGCGCAGCCGGCAGGCGCGCAGTCCGCCGTCGCGATGCGACCACGGCGGTGCCGGCGTCTTATTCTTCGGCGGGGTGCAACTTGGTTCAATAAAATCGTCCCTGCTCGCGGCGATTAAAATCTGTTCCAAACGCTTGGCTGTCTCACTTCGTCTTGCTCGTAGCAGTCAATAAAGCTTTGTTACGCAGTGCGGGTCCCCTGATGCGTCTTAGTGCGCTTCGGTTTCTTGGCGGCCCGACATACTATAATGTGTCTTTTTCATGACATTTTTTGATGCATCAACTCCCATTAGTTTCTCGTAAGGTTTCTGCCAAGGACGGATCGCACGATCGCTTTTCTCAGTTGTGTATACCATTCTTTGGCGCACAAAGCAGTTGCCATTGTTCGAGGACATGGAGAACGCGCGCGTTCGTTTCGTTTCAGTACCGATGTGAGTGATTGGTTCGCGCTACGAGCGAACCTCATGGCATCGCCTCATCGAGCAAGAGCTGCTGGTGGAACTTGTCGCAACTAGCGGGCTTGGTGGCGCGGGCTGTAAAATGGCCACTATCCTGAGGAGAATCTGCGCCATCTGCGTCAGACAGTGTCAGCTACCTGAAACTTTCTTTTCTTCTACCGCATTTCAACAAGAAATCAGTCCTCTCTACGGTGACGTTGGTGAGACCACATTCCTTATGTGAGTCTGGCCAAGCAGAGGAGGCTTACTTCCGCCAACTGTCAGTCATTCACCATCATCATCATCCTCCGCAGTAACTCGCCGCCACTAGAACCTGCGTTAACGAGCAAGTGGTGTTGTGCACCAGCAGCGTTAAACGCAACGTGGACAAGACAGCTGAAACGTGATACAAAAACACAAAAAATATTCTCTGCTGATCAGAACGGTTTCGTTAACACTTCCAAAGAACGGTAATCGCGCCTTCGAAGTGAAATTGAACCGCTTGTATTCAGCCTCTCTCAAGTAAGATTTTTGCTGTTCGCGTTTCAGGCGTCTTGCCGCGTTTAATCTGACTCGCACTGTGTGCTGACTTGCACCTTCGTGTCACTCTTACCTCACATCCGAGCTCTCGAAGCGAAGATGCCGCTCTCGTGAAAACTTTTACTAGAGACGAAACACATCGGGGTCACCTGTTCTCGCTCACATCGCCAAGAGTCAGGTCCTGAAGAAATACTCTGTTGCCGCCTTCTACGGCTGCTGCACATTACCAAGTGCACAATAACCTCATCTGTGGTTGACAACCTGTGCGTGGTTGTCACCCTTCCACGCGTCCTTGCGCTCATGGTACTGAACTTTTTGTCGTGCTGTAGTGGGTATACTGCTTACAGTGGTCATACGTTAGATTTAGTTAACTTTTTTTCCGTGGTTTCCATGTAAGGCTACCAGCGAAAATTTCCCTAGAAGCCCAACGATATGCTCCGGATGTACGGAATCGGTGAAGAAACCTCACGGAACGACCTCGCTTTAAGATTTTCTTGTCTTTAATGCGGGTTAGTTTTTAATAAGCAGGTTTAATGCTGTGTGCCACTTTTCTCGACCTCGCCTGTACTTTCGCCCCCGAAACTCAAGGTATACGGGTCAACTGATCAATGATTCTATTTGGCCCCGAAACTGAAACCTCCTCCTTCTGCTGAGAGTCCAGTCTGTTGCCGACCTTCACCTGGCACAAGCAGTTATTATACTGAAGACCCTGATGCCCGCCAACGGTGGAAAAAAAGCGCAGCACTTTGGCCTGTGCCAGAGAAACTTCCTGAGCCGTTTGAAATTAACAACAAAAAGTAGGAGAAAAAACTTACGTACGCGAGGACGTACAAGCCGCTAACAGGAACACATACACATTCACGTATACAGCGCGCTGTACTACTATACCGCACAGCAGCAGCAGCAGTAGCAGCAGTGGCTCGCAGCTTGTGAACAGCAGATCAGCGGCACGCATTATCCTTGGCTGTTTAGGCCCGTCGGAAATGTTTTATTAATGCCCGTCTCCTCCGGTTTCCGACACTCCTCTGGTCCCGCTCGCAGTGGGCAGCGCGTTTTTGGATTCCGATCAGTGCAAATAGGAGTCACCACGTTAGTAGCAGCGAACGGAGAGAACTCCGCATGCACACGGCGATTCCTGGATCCGCAGAACCCCGTACACCCCCCTCTCCGTACAGCAGCGCACCGTACCGTGCTACTGTCCTGCGCACACGCTGGCAGACATGTGCCCCTGAGCACATTCCTGTCCACGGCCGTGTGCGGAACAGCCCGCAGCAGATCCAACGCAAGGTCCTGCTCTTGAGGCTGCGCGGGTGCTTCGGACAAGACGCGGTGTCGCCGTGACCAGCGCGACTTGTACGTGGTGCAGTGAGGTGAAGGTCGAAGATGAGTTTGGTGCGGTGTGTGTGTGTGTGTGTGTGCTTTCAGCGTGCGGCAAGGTCCTGCAGGCCTTCGCGAAGTGCCACCGTATCAGCGGTATCGAAGAGTCCTGCTTTTATGCCGTCAGGCCGGCCCTGGATTATTTGTACGCACTATATACGTGTGCACGGACGTGAACTTGCAGATACGCGCTTATGTGATATGGTGTAGTACGTCAAGGATCGCCGCGAATTTCTGTACGCGGCGCTTGTGCGATGTGGTGCAGCTCCAGAATGTCCGTAGGAGAATTCGCAAGCTATGAAATGGTGAGCCAATTACATTTTTTTTTTGCCACTCTGCTTCCTCTCACTTAGAGGTTTGTGTCCTGAACTGGCGCCTGCCTCTACCGTTACTCGACGCTGTCGAGCGAGTATTGCGTTTGACTTTCGTATCTGCGATATGCGAAGAGATTCACAAACGACACGTCAGATATCTGCAGTTTTGTGGTTGTTGCAGCCACTACATCGAAGCATCTCTGATGAGACGTGAGTGGTTCACCCTCTAAATACGACATATACACATGACTTGCCGTGTTGTACAGTCAGCACGACATTGGCGCTAGAATTTGGTGCGCACTGGTTAAATACCTTTCGCATTCTGTCCACGAACCGGCTACTAGGTTTGGTTTTTGGTTTATGGGTGTTTAACGTCCCAAAGCGATCGACTCAGGCTATGAGGGACGCCGTAGTGAAGGGCTCCGGAAATTTCGACCACCTGGGGCTCTTTAACCTGCACTGACATCGTACAGCACACGGGCCTCTAGAATTTCGCCTCCATCGAAATTCGACAGCTCCGGCCACGATCGAACCCGCGTCTTTCGGGCCAGCAGCTGGGCGCCATAGCCACTCGGCCACCGCGGCGGCTCCGACTCTAGGCGTCTATACGGTTAATCAATGCTTTTTGAACACCGGCCTTTGCTATATATGAAACGAAGACAAACTAATATGCTGACATACTGTATATCGAAAGTGCACATTTACTGTAGAGATTTTACTCGACACAAGAAAACCCGACTACCATCCACACATGCGACACCCCTCGCATGGTTGCAGCGAGCGCTGGCACGCACAGGGCGAAGCACCTTTGCAAGGCGGCAGTTCCCGCAGACGAAAGACCTGTACGTGAATCGATTTTATCCATACACACATATACCGAGCCGCGTGCAAGGTCTAATCACGAACGAATTTTCAATGCGCAAACAAGGACCAATAGATTTCATTTTTTTTTCCTCCCCAACTTCTCGCGTCATGCACGGTGCACGCATACCTGTCCCGTGCCGTCGCTTCGTCGGTCGTGTCCCATGCAGTGGTTCGCCATTTCAATCACGAGCGCCTCCGATATCGATCACATATAACCTCCGGTCTGAAACCGCGAGCTCCTCTGTCTTCCGGGCGCGAAGTTTATTCAATAAGCCGAAACCCAACATTTCGAGCACATTCACGCACGAAGAAATCCCTTGTGAGGTGCGTGTCCGGTGTATACACGTGGCCCGGGCATATATATATATACGTGCCACGTATACCGCCACCCGTCCACATTTCTGTCCCTTTAGCACGAAAGAATAAAAAAAAAGAACAAAAACTAAGCAAATGCTTCGAAAACTCTGGCGTTGCGCAGGGCATACACACGTGCAACACGGAGAGTCATGCGTTATTGATAACGCTTTCGAAGTCGCCAGTCCGCGTGGCGTGCGGCCAGAAAGTTTCTCCGCCAACGCCGGGCGCTCGCGACTGTCCCTTCGAAAAGAGCGCTTTGTGTACGCACAAGCAGGCTATGTGCCGACAGCTATACCACTGTCTTCAGAGAGGAGAAAGGGGCTGTCGTGCGTGTGACTTGATGTCACACCGCGCCTTACGTATATGCAGGCGTACATGCGCTGCTCGATACGGTATATATATCGAAAGCGTGTTTGCCCACTTTCGAGCCCGCCCTTATTACGAAGAACGCGAATGCAGGTAATGTTTGCGTGCTCTGCTATGGACTGGCGGGGACGGGAGGGTTCCCAGTCAGAACTGCCACGCCCGTTCTATAGATGTCGCCCCACTGTGTCGACACGCAACAGAAACGCGCGCAGACGGAGAGAGCACAGAGTTCTTACTTTCACATGGGTTTTGAAAAGCTTAAGTGAGAGCAATAGCTTTAACGCCCCCCACCTCCTTTTTTTCCTGATAAGGACTACTTCGAGAACTGCAGAACACGCAACCAAAAGCATACAAACATTGCTCGGCTGGCCACCGATAGCGCACGTCAGTTTTTGATAAGGTGATTCGTGATTACAGAGCAGTAATGTCATTAGGGGTTCAGTTACTACAGGATATGACAAGAAATTATACAACTACTATGTGCACTATTACAACGACGAAAGCGAAACCACGGTTAATTTATGTGATTCAGTTATCGCTTTAAAAAGACAGATTATTTCCGGGCTGAATATAGCGCGCTGCACGCAGGCCTTCTGACCGTATTCGCAAAAACTTTATTAAGACAGCTGTGTGATTGGTCGCCGTAATGAAGCAGCTCGCTTGAGTAAGACACGCTTAAAGAATTACGCCCGTAATTTTCCTTATACCTTTGGTATAAGGAAGGGTGTAAGGGATAAGGTGCTTGGGATATGGCAAGTCATTTTAAACCAGAATGGCATATGCCTTCTGCAACGTATGTAGCCTGATCAGTGATGATAACGATTATATAGTTTCGTGTTATACTTTGCACCCGGACATTTATTTATAACATATCGGTCGTGACATTTCAGAGCAATGTAAATGACTGCACGGTGAAGTCGAGTGAAGGCCCATCTCGAACACAGGAAAGCTCAAACTTATTTGTCCCATCAGGTCGACATCGGCTACAAGACGTACTCACTGATAATTCACAGGCCAAACAGTGCAGAAATTGCAGCCGGCCAAAATCAGAAAAAGAAATAGACATTACGATTATTTTCGATAAACTGCTCAGCTTGTTGAGTACTTGTGTATACGGCTTTAAAAGCTTATCTGAAAAGCATCAGCTGATAACTCCAGTCAAATTTATTGCATTGTGATGAATAGTAAATTGCACCAGGACGTGATTGTACAGCCTTGTGGAGTACCAGCTGATGTCTATTAGCCGTGCTGGTACATTCAGAAGACTCGTGATCACGACCACATAGTGGCGGCAGCGCTTAGGCTCCATAGATGCCTGATCGAGTTGCTCGATATGCTCAAGATCGCAGAACTTGCCAGCGATGCTCAAATGCAGCGCCTATGCAAAGCCATATGTTCTGCGAGGTTTCTAAGTGATTAATAACAGGCAACGGCTTCTTCGTGTTTGTGCATTACTATGCTGTTTCCACGATATGATACGGCAATCCACTATTCTCGTGGAACGCCGCACTGCAAAGCGCACAACTTCAATCTCAACATCAACTAAAATGAAACAAACGCGTGCCTTTAATACTGCAGGACGTCGTTTCACAGCTACACCCGCCATTATGACTAGCGAATTTTGGGCCTATCGCGGGCACGATGTGCTACGTACAGATCGTTCGAGAAAGAACAGGCGTTAATCTTCAGAGTCAAATTTTTACATTTCTACATATTTATGCGTCTCCAGCAAAATTTAAAGGCAATAAAGATACGACAAGCCCTCATGGAGCATGCAGCTTAATGGAATTATTGTTGATCACTGCATAATAAGGGCCGCTATGAATCGTTTCATTTGGTGAATCACTATGAACGCGGCCTTGATTGATGATCTGGGCCATAATATTTGATACGCTATGCGGATTGGTTTTGCTGTACCTTATGACGTGCCTGGTGCGCGCACCATTTAGCGTCAAGACGGAGCGGAGCGCTGGCAGAACAGCTACAAAGGCACTTTCACTCTTTATTAAGCTTAGTCGGTGACGGAACAGCAGACCGCCTGCAGTTCAGTTAACCACGCGTATTATTACTATTAAGGGAGTCCCGACAATATTTGCGAGATGACTGTGGGCTCGCGTGTGTCGTGTCATACCATTGAGTGATACAGCATTCGACGAGGAGGAAAACCAGGGATATAAAACTGGCAGCCTCTGGCGACACGTACCACAACATATCCGCTGAAGCTAAGCGTCCTTATAAGGTTTATATGTGTAGAGGGAAAAAAAGATGAGATGCCGATACCAGCTACGTACGAAGGAGCTTAATCTCCGCACTGACTAGTCGTACAGGAAAGCCCGAAACTTTCTCAGGATTTTGGTTCGTGTCTCGGAGGCCTTGCACTTCCCCCTTCTTCGGCGCGTGGCTCAGTGACGCCCTTGTACGCGGTGAAGTTCGCACGGGGAACTTCGTGTAACTGTTTCGTGCAAACACACGGTGGTCATTGCAGTACTGCGCTACATCATTTCCGCTTGACCAATAGGAATGTATACACTGTAAACGCTCTGATGCGACAATGTTCTGCGGTTATTTTGTCTTTATACTGCCTCTCACACTGCCACTCCTCTTTCATTAACCGCGTACTTTGGGCAGTTTTCACAGAAAACCAGAAACAATGCTGCACTCGAAAGGAAGTATGCGGTCAGCATAGAAATATGGCAGACTCGGCTGACAAATCGCGGATACGAGGAAGCGTAAACGTTCTCTGTGTGCGTACACTCTAAACAGAGAAGAGTAAAAAGGCATTAAGCTGTCCTTAGCGCTCTTCGTTTCTTGAAAGAGAGTGCTCTGGAGGGCGTCTTTTTCCCTTTTTACTCCTATATAGGAATATTCGTCTTTGGAGTGTATATGCGGCTGTGACTGCAGCGCATATGCATTTATGCGCATAAAAAAAAATGACCATCTGATCGTAATAAAAATCTCCATAGTGTAAATTACACAAGATTAAATAGCCTTCATTATTTACAGGAACCCGTATACTGCCGATCTGAAGAAGTCGTTACTTTCATACTCATACGCAAATCGATGGCCCACGTTACCCGATTTGACTGTCGTACACTTACCGACCCAGAATGTGCGCCCGCACGGCAAGGCCGGGGCCCTGTTTTTTTTTTTTTTTCGCCTTTTTGCGTGCTTTTCAGCAAATGCAAAAGGTTTATAGTCAGTAATAAGCAGCGTCTCACACTATAATATTTGTCTACTTGTCCGACGTCAGCTACGTGGCCATGCATGCTCAGATTAGCCCCCCCCCCCTTTCCCCTCCTATCAGCTGTTCACGATCATCATCATCATCAGCCTGTCTACGCCCACTGAAGGGCAAAGGCCTCTCCAATTAATCTTGTCCTGATGATACGGCAGCCATATAAGCTTCGCATGATGACAGCCCTTATAAAAATCGTCTATTGACCTTCTAAAGTCTTCCTATAGAATTTTTTATTCTGTCTGTTCATTGTCTATAAATTGTGTACTGAAAAAGTGTACCAAAGGTGCATGGTCATAACTCTATAATTGTCGATAGACTGTCCACAGGATTTGTATTGTCTATAGACTAGTCTATAGGATTTCCCTATAGAAAGTTTATAGACGTTATTGACAAAAATCTACGGGCAGTCTATAGACTGACTAAAGAATTTTTTTGTAGGGGAGAATGTGAACTTTGATCAGATCAGGAAAGAGCCGTTAATTTCCCTGTTAAGTAGGCTGAGAGAAACTTAACCGCGAGTATACAGAAAGACTACAGGCATCGCAGACGCTAACAGCAAAGGAAAGGCTTAGATATACACGCATCCTGCCAGCCTTCACTGCCGACACCACGCACGATGTGAACCGTCATCTGTCCACTGGTTCACGTAAGTTACACCACCGAATCCAGCTCCTGTGTCGTCAGTTCTCTGTAGCAGGAAACTACGCGGTCGATTTGCGCCTTAGCGTACTTTCAAAAGTAAGAATTTTAGAATTTGTGACTGTTTATAACGCGGGGTGCTGTCTCTTCTGGGCGCACGGGCATAGGAAGTGGTGTGTACACCTTAAAACTCGAATAGAAGGGGCTGCCCAGTGTGCGACCGAAGCTGAATGAACACCGCGAAGGGCTCATCAGTATTCCCGGGATCGCGCCACTCGCTTACACCCGATAGTCGACGAGACTTGCGCGAGCGATGCATGGGCGCCGCAGGCTCGTAATGCAGCCGCCCGACGCGACCTCATCAGATATTCACCGACTGCTGCTGCGGTATTTCTCTCGCTTTTTTCCCCTCCTTCTCCTCCTTTTACTGCGCCATACTGTTCTCTGTGCGTGCGTGTGTTGTACACTGCAGCTTTGGATAGGGGACCCGCATCTAGGCACTGCGCCGAAAGTGACCCCGAAATCGTGAGAGCGCAAGACGAGACAAGAAAGCTCTTTCTCTATTCCTAGTACAATGCGGAAGTATATATAGCTGGGCCGAATGACCTTGACATTCGGTGACGTAAGCGGCGTACCTTGTCCTTCTGTGAAGTTCGGTTATGCGGTGCCGGGTTTTAATATTTTTCAAGAAAGACTTGTACAGCTCTGGCGGCTGGATACCCTGCCTGAGGAACCCTTGCAGAAGTTTTTTTAGAAGATGCACAGACACTTTATACACAGATTATGGAATGTATAATGAATTTTTTTTTTAGAGAGAGAGAGAGAGCTGTAAACGACGGCTTTTCAAGTAAGTTGCCTCTGGGTCTTCGTAACGAACCAGTGCGGCGACCGGACGTAGGAAAAAACTGGCATAGAGCGAGCCTCGGCTTTATACGCCCTTATCAGCGCTTCTGTCTTTTTTACGTTAATTTACTAATTTCTCCTTTTTGCAGAAAAAAAAGTAAAGGAGAAGGCAGAAAAGGCACTAAGAGTGCCTGGCAAGCTCCGATTCCCTAAACATTCCGTGCTGCAGGACAACAGGCCTCTAACGAACACCGATCAGATCGGAAGAGGTTTTTCTCAACAAGCACTGACAAGATTATTACGAATATTGAAATAAAAACGCAAAATAAACTCGAAGGTAAAAGTTAAAGCACCACATGTTGCACTGTATGTGATCATAACCACCGAAGGAATACCAAATTTGCAAGAGGAAAACAAGATCAGGAGAATTAACAAGCCATGCTCATAATTAAAGGAAAGCCTAAATGCTCGAAAATTACACTTAAAACAGAACTGTATGGGGAGCATTGGTCAACCGCGTCTACGATATTGTCATTATTTAAGAGTTTAGGTTGTAGTTATCTTAGATACGAAGCGCCCAGTATGTTATGAGTTTAGGCGTTCTGTATGTTGCAAATTGTTTGTGTTCGTTTGTGTTTGTGTTCGTCAAACATAAACTTCAAATTCCGGTCGAAGCTTTTCTATTTAGCACGTAAATGTATGACGCGTGTTTGAAATGGCAATGGTGGTCCATATACAAGCAACTTGTATTTCTGCCTATGCAGACATGTAGTTTTACGGTATTCTGAAGAATGAAAGGACCAGATAGACTGCTTCTGCAATGAATTTAAACTATTCATTTGAGACGGTGGTTCCCCTCCTATCAACAAATACTGTAAGCTTAGCTCAGGAACAGCAGGATGCGAACTAGACCGCATCGTATGGAGTATCAGGTGCCAATCGCTTGTTACGATTTCGATTTAGACATTTATAATGCACGTTTGATGCTAAACATCACTTCAAATAAACACAACAATTTTGCAAATCGGCTTGCTCGATGATGATTTTAATAAAATTCAAGTCAAAATTATTGATAATTGAAGACTTGCCAGCTCTGAATGTGATATAACACATCGTTTCGGCAGCCACATCACGATCATCTTTGCAACCAAGCACAAAATCACTTCTAGCCAAATAACTGCATCAATGTTAAGATGAGTTATAAAGACATGCCCCTAAAAAATCTTTGGTACCATCTGGGCCACATTATTCTTTCAGTTTCAGGAATGCTGCAAGTGTTATAATGTAAAGTAAACAGCGAATTAAGGCGCAATAAATGAGATTTGAGAGGCTCCCATTGTTGCTGCCTTTAAATCAGAAGCATTAGCCGCTGGCATTACGCACTGTTTTCGATGTCTAACATAGACATCAATGAAATTGTCAGCATGTAATGAACCACGGCAAAACTGATTTTACTGCTTACTATTGCACTTTTTAAAGATTAAAAAGCCTTTATGATATAAAGGAATGTTTCAAGTGTGTGGAATTTTTGCTTAATTGTATGAACAAGTGTATTCTTAATGTCTATTAGCGCTATATGAATTGAAAACAAAACTCCTGCGGTTGCTATTAAGGAGCATACAAAATGCATTAGTCGCTTGCATATTACGTCCGCGTTAAATAATTTTCGAAAAGTTGCTCAAAATGAACATTGGAAGTTAGATATTAAATATTCTTCCATTCCTAATTTGTGGAAGGCATATGCAATAGTATTATTGAGTTAATCTGGAACTCGTCGCGAAGGATACAATCGCGTAGGTTAGCAAGAGCGGTTACAGTAACGGAAGCCACTGGTTTTAGATGGCCTGGTCTAATGTCATCGAATTGTTCAATGTGGCATGGTATCGTACCAACCATCCGAACCAGACAGATGCCTACGGAGAAAAATTGCAGAGCGCCTGCACATTCGATGCATCTCGGCTGGGGCATGAGTGACACGTATACTCTGACACAAATCAAGCGGGTAGCAACAACAATCTCGCGGCAGTTTCGTTCAAATAAAATAAAGAAGACGAGAGAAAAATCGCGAGTTCTACCCGCACAAAATTTCTGCTAATGAGACGGACGCACTGTATATCGTATGCCATTTCCGAAGGTTGCGCATCCTTTCCGCCTCAAGATGTGGAAATTGAAAAGCTGAGCAAACCCTAGGAAGCTGTCAAATGACGCCGTGATTTGGAACAATTTCGCCCATATGTCGTGCATTCTGTCTTCCGGTTTGACGCTTCTACGCGACACATCTGTCATCACGGAAACCGTTGGGATTTGAACTTTACGCAGCATCGACAAGTGCTAGCCTCAAAAAACCAGAATGTCGAAGCCTTGAACGCAACGAAACGCTGCCGCTCGAAGGCCTCCGCGAGGGAGCAATGGAACGGCGATTCTGCGCCAGTTCCCGGGTGCGTAGCGGCATCTGTCGGAAACGGGCCGCACTAACAGGGCACTATGGCGCGTCTGCTGAGCGTGCATCGGTTGGTTTTCGCTTTATCGATGTTGAACTCTCCAAGTCCGCATAAACGGATAGTGCTTACATGCACTCAATGAACACCCAATGCATGCGATAAAAACTTTTATCGAAATATATTAAAACTTATTTTAACCGCTTATAGAAACAGTTTGAAACTGCTATTGAATGAAAAGTTGTTTTTTTTCGCGTTTGCATGGAACGTTCGTTAATTATGTATTAAGGAGGTCGCCGCAATAAACTCATAACAGCGCAATTTGTTTGTACTATAAACAGCAATAAAATGTGAATACGTCACACATGCCTATACTCCGCATATCATAACGTTGTCCTCGCCCTAAATTTTTCTTTACTATGCCTGAGTAACATTGTTCAGCTCATACATGGTATGCTAAGATGTCAAGTACCAGCTCCTACCAGATGTCAGCTGGTACAAAGATCATCAGCTTGCTGGCAGCCCCAAGATGTGCAATCACATGACTTTTGTCACCTTGGTTGAGAAATGTGTGGTGTCTTTTCAAGCTACTGGAATAGCAGTCTTATCGCTGCATCGCTTAAGTTGAGGAAGAACTCATGATTCAGCCACGCCCTATAAGATGCTTCTAAAATTGCTGAAAGCTCTCCCTTCAGCGATACTACAGCGCTCTCTGAAATGTCGTGACCTTATTGCTGCGCGCGCTATGTGCAAATATTTTTTTCAAGATTCAAATAGCCTAATGAGTTTATTAACGCTTATGCATTAGTAAACTCCTCATAACTATATACCAATACAGTTCATTGAAATTATTTCCCTAAATGAGAGTCACGGTTATCTTCAGTACAGGGCAGAATTATCTCGAAACGGCTCATTTATTAATTTCAGGCTTCTCATGAAACGAATTAAACGCCAGTCTGCTTTGCTCACTGCGAAAAGCGCATCGCCACAGACCACACATGACATAAATGACACCGAAGAAACACCAGCACACAGTCCTTCCAGTGCTACGATGCAACATAACTTACGACAGAGTCAATAAATTAATGGACAATGTTTAACGCGCACATAATAATGGCTTCCAATATTTTCGGCACGGACGTCTCTTGCACTTTCAAAATTGGCCACCTAATATTTTTTACCCTTCTTTCTTGTCTAGTGCCCTTTTTCTGCTCTCCTCGCCGTTCTTAGAAGAGATGGAGTCCCCAAGTGCATACGGCATACCACGAGATACTCAGCCAAAATATTTATAGTTGAAGAAACCGATTAACTAAAAATAGCCCAGCGTCCATCCCTACCAAATTTTAAGCCGCATACGTGTGTTTACAATTTTTCACTTGTTTGAAAAAGAAGATATAAGCGCGACTTAAGTGGAGGACATGAACAGGAGGCGAATGGTACGGGAAAGGTCCCGTCCAATATACGTATGTCTCCTCTTCACGTCCATGTCTTATGCCGCGTTCTTTACCTATTCCATTAAGTACAATAACCAACTAGCTCAACAGTATACTTTGACAGATATTTCTTTCTGACGGGTCTCAAAGAGAAAACAAATCTGGGCTACAAATTGTTATTACAAAATGTTCAGGGGAGAATAACTGCTAGTACCTGAACCACAAGTTCTAAATATCGATTGTTTGAGTGCTTTGCTTTTTCCGTGATGTTTTGCATCATTGCTCGAGTGGAAACTTGGAAGAAAAGAAGCGCTTGCTGTTTCACAGCATACCGTACCAAGTGATCCAGCAAGTACTACAAGCGTAGCTCACATTACAAAACGAAAAGGTTTCAAAACCCAACGCCGTGTGTGGTTTAAGTGGAGGACCGCTGATGAGACGAATCAACTAAAGGCGATTATCCCTGCCTTCTTGTTTCAACGCAACTCAGGCGCTTGAAGACATAGAGTTATTGTTTCCACAAAATACCGTATCGTCCAACAGCCGACAGCTTTGGTAACAGTCTTGAGAGAACATGGCGCCCAAGAACGCGGTTTCTATACTGTCATGTGGGTTCAAGGGCAAGCATTATAGTCGGTATTAGCAGTGTTAGTCGATGATGCTTAGCAAGCGGACCTCGTTCAAACGACGGACAGGCGACAAATTTCAAAGATGCGAAGCAACCTCGGGCTTCAAAGCAGATACAAGGTATTATCAGTAACGAATGAAACGCGAACAAAAGGACTTAAGTGCCAACACAAGAGCACTAACTTATTAAAGGGCATAAAGTATTTTCGCTAAGCGATAGAGCTATGTTTCGGACAAACTGAGGCAGTCAAAAGACAGTCTCTTCTCATGCTATTGTGCGGAAATGCACGCCTTCGCTGAATGGTACTTATTCAGAACCTTTGCTCTGGCGTATAACATTATTAGCTCTTGGAAAGGAAAAAAACACGAGTTTGGCAACACTTCTAAAGGACACTCTTCGCGGCTTCGGAGTGAAATTTCTCTTTGCTAGTATTGAGCTTCCCTCGGATAGGATCTTCTTATTTTGTTGTTCGTGGTTCAATTTTCTTGTTCGCGTTTCATTTGTTGCTGGTAGTACCAGCACACCATTGAGAAATCTGTGAAACAACCAATCACAACGACCTGAACTTTGTAATCGGCCTTCGTAGCGCTCGCCTGCGATAAATAACACTTTGCGCGCATACGCGCACAGTGTTGTTCGACACAGCAGTGACCTCGAAATGTCCCCACTAGCGTACAGAACCAATCAACTCAGAACAACGTGCGCAATGAAATACCCCTCGCCGGCATCTAGAGAAAGGAAATCGCGGATGTGAACTTGTGCCATCTTGGCAACGAGAAAACGACAACGTGAACGCCAACCACGCCAGCGTCGAGGAGAGTGGCCAGGCGAACCCCGTTACTGTTTCTAAAACATGCCGAAAGACTGCTTCTAGTGGCACACCACAGATAACTCTCGTGACGTATAGCCAAAGTCGCCAAAAATTGCGACAAAGACTTGTACGTTTCAACGTAACCTCGAAGGGAACACGGTGAGACCGGAACGCTGAAGGCCCCGGACGACTGGACTAACTTGTGGTTGCAGAGAAGTATGCCGGTAGCAATAAAACGTAAAATGAACTTCTGTCAACGAAGTACAGGGCCTGACATAGTGTTTTCTAATCCTTGTAATCAATCCACAAGCCCTGCATAAATTGTGGCTGTCATCACGTGCATGCGCATTGATATTCGGATTGCGTTAAAGTTCTGTCCCGGTTAATGTTTCCTGAAAACCCTGCTCGGCTGATTCGCGGCCAACCTAGGAGAAACGCAGGAAGCCGCCAAGACGCTCTTCTCTCCACGGCGAAAGATTTACGCTGGTGAGGTGAGAACGACGACAGCAACAACGATAACAAGCCAAACATTAAGAACACACAACAAAGCCGCCCCGATTCATTTCTCCCAGAAGCACACGGCACGACGCGGGGGAGTCGCATAGCGCTCGAGCTGATCCGTATTTATGCGTTTTTTCTTCTCTGTCCCGCTAACAGGTGCACGTGCATGTCATGCGTGAACATCTTTACGAGACACACTGGTCACGACGGCCAGCCTCCGCGAATCAAGTTGGAGCGACCGACCGCCAGACTGACCAATGGTCTTCCTCTCCGGCCGGCCCGGAGCGCATGGGACACCTCAGGAGCCTCCCTGTCCAATAAAAAATTAGCGCCGGCGGCACCAGCGTTACGTCGGCAGCAGCCTTTGTTCGCGTCGGAAAGGAACGAAAGAGAACCGGGTTAAAGACAGCGGACAATGTCTCGGAAAGCGTTCAGTGTCGTAACGTATATGGGTGCACGTGGAGCAGCTTGCCTGGAGTGGTTCCTTCGCCAGAACCTGGCGGAGAACGAGGGGGGCGGACAAGCGGGTAGTGGCAGAGGGGAGGAGGTGAGGGAAGAGGTACAAACTCGGCTCGGAGGTTGAGAGGGGTGCGGGAGGCTCATAGGAGACCGCCAAAATATGCGCATCAGAGCCGATGCATCGGCGAAAGGGGACGCATCTACATAATGAGCGGTGCTTTACGCGGTTGCATTACAACGTTTCGCAGGTGAAGGAACACGGGGGCCAAGAAGCTGAGGAGTGATGTTGGTGGCGGCGGCGGGACGGGCCCAAATTACGATCCGACGCCAGCGGGTGCTGGCCGGGGGTATCGGAAGACGTGGCTGGTGCTGGACGCCTGGGGGGAGGTGTCTTGAACCGGCATCTGGCCCCCCGAAAGCTGATACGTTCCTCATGACTGATGACCTGAAGCCTTAACGGGCAGCTTTTGTATTTCCAGGCTATGATTTTCAGTCCCCCCCCCCCCCCCCCCCCCCACACTCACGAGTGGAGCTTTAGTTCTTGCCTATTTGCATTGATACTACAAGGTGTAGTAAGAGTTCGATACCTCCCCCTCCACTCCCATCTGCCTCTCAGTTACCACCCAATCACATTTATATTGAGGTGTTAGCAAGTTGAGATTAGATTAAATCCCCGGTTCCAAACGGTACTTCACATTCCGTTGTTTTATTTTAAAACAGAAAGCTTTGCTAGCCAGTTCGCGGTTCGTATTGACGAAAAAAACGCGACTAAAGTGGCCTGTATTACGTTGCCTTCTTGTCGCCCCGCCTCTTTTTCAGCGCTTTTTCGTCGCTATTATAACCTAGTCTTCGAACTTGATTGGCAATCGGCAAAAAAAAAAAGATCATACCGCTGGTACTCAATTCTCGCTTATTCTGTCTGGTACGGTAACCGCATCAAATGGCTTTTTCAGCTCAGTGCTTTTGGGAGGAATAAACGAAAAATTGGCAGATTCATGTTTCACTTCCTCTGGGATAGAATTAGACGAGATAAGTGACACGGAATATATTAAAGAAAACTGCGCCTCCTTGTGCAAATATCTGTGACTTCTGTTTTCTCAAAAGAAGCACCGCCGAATGGAGTCTTTGTGACCATCTCCAGTGCACATGCCGATTGGGCGAAACTCGTGCGCTCACGGACTCATACTGCGTCTGGGGAAAAATCTTCAGATTCCCGCTGATCGACTTTCAGTTCTTGTAATGCGGTAAATAGAAACCCGGCGGTGTAATTAATAGGATAAACGGGTGGATACCAACAGAAGGAACCCGAAAAAGAGGGCGGCTGGGTGTAGGATGGAGTGGCAGATTTCAATTTCGTGAAAAAACACAATCGTGACCCGTGAAAAGACAGAATAATCCAGATATCGCACAATTTAGGTATCACGTGTCGGAATTGGCGAACAGTACTCGCATAGTCTAGCCCATCGAGATGGCTGGTTTGCGATGTTGGGTAAATAGGGGTAAAAGTTGGCAATCAGTGATGGCTGTAAGTCGTGAAACGAATGTAAATTTCACACTAAGTAATAAGTGGACGAATGCTAGTTTTACGCTGTCTAACGGATGATTCAACATCGGCAGTGGCATAGCCAGAAATTATATACGCCGCCTAAAAATTGTAATATACCGATGCGGTGTGTAAACAGCATGGGTGAAAAAAAGGGTGGAAAGGAGAGGGAAGGCGAGATGCAGCACTCAGAAAACTTCGGGGGGTGTTCAGGCACCGAAACCCCCCTGGCTGCACCCCTGAACGACAGTGGTTGCATTTCGGTCAGGGCTTTCATATTGGTAGAGTACTGGTCAATCATCGGCTACACATTCGCTGTTACATGTATAGCTAAACGTTCGATTAATTGGCGCTTCACTCGAATGCTTATAAAGGGCCGACATAGGCGCCAGTTTTTACAATGATTGGGACATGTCTCTAAAATTTATCGCGCTATTTGGGCTTTGTTCTGCTGTAAATCCTATGATGTTGACCATGCATTTATGCTTAGAGGCTGATTTCACGATAAAGTGTTCACACACTTTGTACGAATAGAGTAAAGAAGGGTTATGCTGGAAGTCTTGTTATAGTTCATGCTAATGTTCTTCGACGATAAAGATAGCTGCTCTGCAAAATACAAAGCTAGCTTCGCTACAAAGCCTGATTCACCAAAAATGGCACAGCAGTCTACCTAATGTCTTGTCGCCGATGTTGCCACCCTCGCATGCACAGCGAAATGCGAAGCTGCCATTGAATAGGTCTAAGTGTTCCTGAGATAAGTGATGTTCGCTGCTAAAACGTTGCCGGTGGCAGAAGGGACTTCACATGGAGACTGAAGGGTTCATGTGCAGCGAAAACCGACATTTAAAGAAATTTTAAAGAAAACTCTTGCGGGTTCAGGTTGCTGAATTATAGAATCCCATAGTGACGCCGTATTAGAGGATTCCAGTTGAATTTTCACTCCCACTCCCTCCAAGATTTTAAAATAAAATTTTATCGGTGAATTTTTACTCCGCCCTCACCCCCGGCATTTGCATGTATTAATTTTTATTGCAACATTTCCATCGCAGATGGAGAATAATGTGAGATAAAAACTTCAATGAAAGCTTGAAGAGCTCTCTCTTTCCCTCTTTCCATCGTATGCACAGAGAAGGTATCGAAACACCCCCTCTCTGTGCTGTAACAAGTCGGTTCAGGGAGTTCGTGCTACCGCTTTCACTATGTCAGCGGTAGGTGCGCACAACAGTCCGGTTAGCAATATGGCGACGACCAGGGAGCGCTTGTTTGAAATGTTTATACAGCAGGTACATGGCAGGATAGGATGCATGCGTCTTATTCGTATCAATAACAGCCTCTGCTACGCAAATAAGCCACATGATGATGAAAAGTACAAACTAGAGAGTAAATAAATAGGCAGTAAGTGAGCCAGTCAGGTTTACCGCATGGAAAAATTCTTTTTCATATGGGAGGAAAGATTTACAACAATTCTGTTTCGTTTCCTTGTACGTAGATGGCAGCACTTAACAGGTGAAGAACATGATCCGGAGGGCACCATCGTTGCTGGGCTTGAATACTGATTTGTGACTTAGGTGGGAAGAGCAGACGTGAAACACGGGCACTCAAGCCAGAAGCCACGTGAACTTACGCAGAGAATAAAAAGTTTACTTGAATTTCTTAATATTGATTTTGATAGTACCAATTCCATTCTAGCTCCATAATTTCCAATCAAAGTCTACCATTTTTCTTTTCTCAAGAACACTGCCTTAGAAGCAACGAACCAAAGCTTCGTCGACGTGCACAGCAAGATACAAGAGGACAACAGGCCGCTACGGCTGTCACTCGTTTTATATTTATGTATTTATTTATCTGATACCTACAGCGCCATTCGGCATTACAGTGAGAGGGGGGAGGAGGGGAGTTACAAACCCAAAAGTGTAGAACACCACACAAAATGAAAAACGTGGTCACATACACGTAAAAAAAAGAAACAAAGCTTCCGGAGAATGGCTTTGAGATCACTGAAAACACAAACGAGCTGCCGCGGTGGCTGAGTGGTAATGGCGCTCGGCTGCTGGCCCGAAAGACGCGGGTTCGATCCCAGCCGCTGCGGTCGAATTTCGATGGAGGCGAAATTCTACAGTCCCGTGCACTGTGCGACGTCAGAGCACGGTAAATAACCCCAGGTGGTCGAAATTTCCGCAGCCCTCCACTACGGCGTCCCTCATAGCCCGAGTCGCTTTGGGACGTTAAACCCCCATAAACCAATCCTAAACCAATCAGTGAAAACAGACATGAACACCTTTTCATCACTACATTGGGATGGCCTTAGAACTAGCATGAAATTGGAACACATGCATGCACTTACATAGAAGTTGGACAAGGCTGTCTCATCAGGTTTAATCGCGACCTATGTCATCACTGAAACGAAAACCCAAATAAGAAAAGAAAAAAAATGCGGCCACAAAATGGCGCCGGAAAATAAAATAAGGAATGGGCAGGGACTATTAGGGAACGAACGGGAAATAAAAGGAAATGATCGGTTTAAAGGAAGGCGTATAGGCCAGTTTGGAGCAGGTTAGCGCACATAATGTGGTAGCTGGCATTGAACGTCACCCTCAACTAGAAGTAAGAAACTAGACTTCAGCTGTTCGTGCTCGGCATCTCCGGCAGGTTAGCTTGCGCTGAGACAAAGGGCAAGTCCTTACTACCTCACGAATGATTTGATTTTTAATCTTCTAACTGATTACTTCCCGCGGCCATGCAACACAGAAGCTATACGATCTCGAGAAGGCGGTTTTTAGACATGTGCAAATGGTTGGCTCGGTTGAGAATAAGGAACTCGCTGAAACCGTCACCTCGCGTTCGTATTGCTTCTGCTGAACAACCACAAAAAGTTGTTCACCAGCGTGTCAAGTCACGCTCAGCAGGGAAGTCAACTTAGTCGCCCAAGTTTGTCCCCTTCGCGCGCCTCTCCCGCAACACACCCTTGCGCTGCGTCGCATTTAGGACAGGAGCCATGGGTGCCGCTGCAGATGCGGGCGGGAAAATTTCCGCGCGCTCACCCTCTAGCTTTGTGCGGCGCTTTCTCGCGCGCGAAGCCGTCACGGGGGCAGCACGCAAGCCACCGAGAGTGCGCGCGCATCCCTCATATAACACGCTCGCGGCGCCGGGTGTACATCCATGCCGGCGCCAAAGAATGCGCAGCAACAGCAGCAGCACCAAGCGAGGTTTTCCTTTCTTTTTCTTTATTTGCCCGAGCTGTTACACGCTTGAGCGAGAACCCGCGCCTATGTAGGCAACGGTGTCAGGGGAAACTAGCCGCCGGCAAACGCACCAGGCAGCCACAAGCAGACAAACGAATGAAAGAAAAAAAAACGAAGCCATGTAGCAGCTTCTCCCAGATACCATGGGAAGGGAAGAACAGAAACACGGCGGGGGCGGTAGGATGCACAAATCAGGCGAACGCAGAAAAACACAGAAAAATCTAACTCGTAGCAAAGCACGTGGGTGCTACGGGAGCGCGGCAATGTTGGCCAATGCGCTAAGGTTGCGTGGTGCCTGTGACGTCTAAAGCGCTCCAGCCCGCGCGTTATGCGCTTATGCTTCAGATATTTAGAAATAAGACAAGTCTCTGCTTTTTTATCTATTTTTTTATACGATGGTAACATGCAACAGAGCACTTTTACATGCGTTGTACCGGACAGAAAGCTGCACGACCACTTTCTGCGGCAGCTGGACTATGACAGCAAAAGGAAACAAAAAAAATACAGGAAGAAATTTGCCCGTGAAATCTAGATCTGAAATGTGCAGCCTGCAGGATGTTATGCGATCAGCATCACCTTTCAGTTCGGATTACTTGCCTATTGACGATGGATGGAAGGAAGGTAGGAGCGTCCCCTTTGAAACGTGGTGGTGGTAGATGCCACCATATCCACGACAACGACGCCACATTGCGGCAGCGTCGCGAACTAGCCCATGAGGGACGGGAGCATGCGAAACTCCATGACCTGAGTGGTTCCCAGGCACATTCGGACCTTGCTGCCAGTGTTTTGCGGTAAGAAAAATAAAAAACAGGTGCTGTTGTGTGGTCAAGGGATACCAGGGTGTTGTGTGAACGTTTCTACGGTCAAGGGATACCAGGGCTGATAAGGGTCAAACCCTCTGGCGCCAGCGACGCGAAAAGAGCTTTAGAAATTGGAAGTTTTATACCTTGTTGGGAAAAGCTCGCAGGACTTTTATGAAGGCGAGGTGGCATGCTATTTATAATCAAAACTTTGATTGATACTAGTTCGAAAACACTGCTTAACACGGTCCCAACCAAGAATCTTATGTGAAGCCTCGGGGTAACTCGAGTAAGCTCGGGTAAGTTCGGAGGAGCGTCGCGCCAGCTGCATTCAATGGTAGGGTGACCCTGTCAAAACCTAGCATAGCAACAGCCCATACAAAAATTAAAAAAAAAAGGCCGGGGGTTTTAGCATTGCTAAGCACCAAATAGTGTGCGAACGAACAGCTTTTTTTTTTTTTTGCAGGCGGACACTACCCGCACGTACCTGAAAGCGCGACTTAGGGGTCCACTGACGAGGGGTGACAGTTATGCGCGCCTTCAAGTTATTCATCGTCAATGCCAATTTACCCAATGTACGCCGGCGGCCTGTGCTGCACTGCCGCGTTTCTGCAAATGCTGTCAACACCAATGCGTACTGCTCTAGTGCCGTGTTTCTGGCGCAACATTGTCCATGCAAGTGTTGTGAACTGACCTTGATGGTTACCGATCATATTTGAAACAGCGCAAGGATAGGACACAGTAAGGGGACACCACGAGCGCTAGTGACAGAGTGACAGTCAGCGTTTGTGTTGTCTCCTCACTGTGTCGCTTCCTAGCGCTGTTGCAAATACTAGCGTTGCCCACGCTAACGCATGCAACACGCATCTTTCTCTCACTACCACCGCATACCTCAAAGCGCGAACATTAGTTTGATTGTAGTATTTGATGAAGAACACGATGTTCAATGCACAGCGCGTGAGTGAGTTGCAGTTTAACGCGAGGCGTGATCGGCTGTGGCTATAGTAATAGTATGGCGCTCTCGTGCAATGTCCAGCAAGCTGATCTGTTCGCGCCACCGCGGGTTTGAATCCTAGTCGCTGATATTTATTTGATTCATTTGTATTTCTTTAATTCACTTCACACAAATCCACAAACACAGCAAGCACACAAACATCGCAAGATCTTGCTCGCTGGTTTACCCATGGAAGAGTGATTTCGCACTAATAATTATTTCCGCGACTGAGTTTCAAACCCGCGGTGCACGCATCTTAAACGCGAAATCAGGCGCTGAGGGCGAAACCTGTGTTTCGTTTTCCTTTTTTGTCTTCTCTACCTTATATAGGCTCCGTTTTCGGCGAAAGTGGTCCCTTTGTGAATAGAATGCGGTACACAGACCAACTCCTACTTCTACCCTGTGTCCCTTTAATTAATAGTACACACTTGTGGAAAAAGTGGCGCCCTGTGTGCACTCTCAAATGTACCCACCTCTCGTTCCACTATGTTTATCGCTCTAAATGAAATGTCGTTTAATTCACTGCTTAAAAGATCGTAAGCGCGTGCCACAACGTTAACTGAATTGATGCATCATGCACTTAGCAACCGTCGTGTTAGCAGCAGTTTCTAGCAAAAAAATCATTAAGAATTCACAAAGAAGAACTTACATTAAGGAAGTAATTACTTATTGGCATCCACACAAGCGCAGCCATACGGCTACAAAAGAAAGCTATAGTGTGTCCACACAAACTTCGCACTAAAAATAAAATGTGTCCTGGTCCGGGGTTCGAACCCGGGACCACCGCTTCACCAGGGCAGTCGCTCTATACCAACCCAGCTAATGAGGTAGGTAGTATAACTGCATTATGCTCGCTATGCATGCAGATAATAAATATTTCCTTGATTTTATATCCTTCATGTATATCTGGCCCTCCGTTCCCCCTTAAGAACCAGTGTATATTACCAGTTAAACTGTGCTGTCTCTGTTAGTTATGTACTTATTATTGCAGGAACACTAACCGAAATGGCGGTCGTAAAGCGGCAAACGCATTTGCTTACAGAACCATGCAATTCGCAGTATAGCTTGTGTTATCAATATTCGGCAACGTTTTTTTTTTCAGGAGTGAAACAAAGGGTTGTTAAAAAGTAATAACAACAAGTCATTGGAACAAGCAGAAAGTCAAGGTGACTTCATTCTCAGTAAAATGTTTACAGCCTAGCAAACAGGCAGAAACAAGACAGTGAGAAGGACTCGAGGTTAGTACACATCTTCAGCACTAAAATTTGTCGGGCTAGTTGGTTCATACTGAATGATAAGGGTAAATTGCGTAAAAGGTTTAAGACAAGAAAAAGGAACACACACGACTTACTAACGCAGTGGAACAAAGGGCTAGTAAGCGTTAGTAAGTCTCGTGTGTGTTTCTTTCTCTTGTCTTAACCCTTTCGGCAGTTTACCCTTACCTTCAGTAAGTTCAATTTTTTTTAGAGTACTACACAGCGCAGAGTAAACTAATTTTCACAACATGAGTTATTGTCTTTGCATGCGTCCATAACGAAAACAGAAGAGTTATGACAGCGTACAATTTCGCATTTGAAGATGCACCGACTCAACGTCTCATCTCTAATGATCGCGACGTTAGCATCCGTATACAGTAGGCCAAAAAGTGCGAGAATTCAACATTTCAAACAATCGCGTTTGCGACCAAATTGTACAGAAGAGTAGAGATTCGGTCTAATTGATACATGTCTGGAACGAAACCCAAGCTGAAAAATTTTTAAAGTTCCAGTTTCGACTGCAGTTTCGTCGTCACCTTCATCTTCACTTTCGGCGCCTTTTTCTCCCTAGCTTCAGTACCATGTTCGCCCAAGTTTGCCGCGAGTGCTCAAAACGCGGACATTAAACCAAGTCACTTAGGATGGAGGCCGGCCTTGCAACTGCGCTTTAATGCCATACCGCAAAACTCTCGACATGCGGGACCGCGAGAGAACTCCCCCGTCGCGGTGTCGCAGTCTAAACATAGCGCCACTACCACCGCCACCACCCCGTTCACAGAGGCCACGCTGGAAACGGAAATTCGGTGTAGAGGCGCGAATTCCGTGTCGCCGAGAGCGCTCCGCGGGTCGCCCGGCAGTGTCGTCGCCGGTGCCCCATGCCGTTCGCCGGCCAGAGAAAGCCTGACAGAGAGAGAAAGAGAGAGAGAGAGAGTGAAAGAGAGCGATGTGCCGGTGGGATGCACTTTTCCCGCTGCGAGTGTCGTGGCACAGGTACACACATACGCGGCGTTTCCGCCAGCCCGGGCGCCCTGGGGAATCTAGTTCATCCGCACAGCTAGCCCTGCAGGTCCGCGGTGCGGGGGAAGTCAGGGCACCGTGTCTGCGCACGGGCGCTCGAGAGAGGGCGCGTTTCAACTCGCGGACGTCGTACATCAGCGGGTGTCGCGCAATCGGCTTCGGCCGATCTTGGGAAGAACCGGTGCGCGATAGCGGCTCCTCCATAAATCTGACGCGCACCAGGCGCCGAAAAATCACGCCTAAACTGTTTCGAGAGCTATTGCTTCCGCCCCGGCCTTCGGGATGTGCAGTCTATGCGTTGTTTTTGCTGTGGCCACAACCAGCAGTGGGTGCTTACAATCGTTGCGCAGTAAACGGGAACCAACGAAACCGTTGTTGCAAAAGGTTAGTGGATTATTGCTGAATGTCAGCTTCAGGCGTTTCTAAACGGTATCTGACGTTATCATTTGTTGGCTTCATCGGCGCGCGCCATCCATCAGAATTTCTTCAGTAAATACCAAAGTCAGGCTAGTTCAGGCCACTTTTGCAAGTTAGGTACACATGGATAATAACAACATACATTTCTACTTGGTTTATGCGGGTTTTAACGTCCCAAAGCGACTCAGGCTATGAGAGACGCCGTAGTGAAGGGCTCCGGGAATTTCGACCACCTGGGGTTCTTTAACGTGCACTGACATCGCACAGTACACGGGCCTCTAGAATTTCGCCTCCATCGAAATTCGACCGCCGCGGCCGGGATCGAGCCCGCGTCTTTCGGGCCGGCAGCCGAGCGCCGTAACCACTCAGCCACCGCGGCGGCACTTGTGTGCATTACTTAAAAACTAATTAGTCTATGACAAAAGAGTGCGTGGAGATGAATTATTGACCTCTATAATTATACCCCTATTCGCGTGTTCTGCGCTTCAGCTGTAGTATGGGCTTGCGGGCGTCCGCAGAGCCAGGCCTTATCAGATTGTAGTAAAGGACACTATATTTAATTTAAGTTAGAAAATAACAACAACCAAAAACTGAAAAAAAAAACACGATGCTACTCGGTTCCTTCATCAGGCGTGACTGCGGCCCAGTTGCAGCTTGCCCTTTTAAGCCCTCGCTGAGTCAGCCGTCGGGCCACTTGGCCGCAGGCTGCGAATGTAAGAGGTGAGAAGGATTTCTAGGGAGCGCTTAGCATTTCCCCGAGTCTGCTGAATATGCAGTCATTCAAGTAAAAGCCTTCTACGCGGGCGCGGCTCGATGTCCAGAGCAATGGTCCCCTCGCAGTCGATCTTGTGGAAACATGCTTCGCAGTGTTCCGCCACAGCGCTTCGAACTTTGTTCATTTGTTTGACAACCAGCCCGCCATCACACCTGATGAAGGAACCGAGTAGGTTCTCAAACGGCGTGTTTTTTTTTTTTTCAGTTTTTGGTTGGCGTTATTTTCTAACTTAAATTAACTTCCATCTCCCAACCAGGCATACCTGTGTCGAAAGTTTTCTTTTAAGGACAATATAACGTAAGCGCACCGTTGGCACCCGGAGAGGCGTTTTCATTGAGAAATTTCCACTGCGCCGAATAATCGACGATAACTGATTCGTGCTATCCTGCAAATGCAACCTGCGGGCTGGTAAGGGTGGTTGAGAACTTACTGTATAGGTAAGGCGTCATAATTTAGAAAAAAAACACAAGCTAGAAGATGCGGCATGATCCGGGCAGCATGAAATGAAATTAACAACGGTGTACGAGTGTTGCGGCTCTAACATACTTTTCTTGATTCAATAAAAATCACTTGCAAAATGAATGACGGCCAGCCAATGTCACGCTTGAGGAACGAAGGCCTTAATAGTGAGCAACACGAAATGTTGACAGTACCAGGGTACGTGTGTGAATGAAAGGTGAATGGGCTAATACACTAAACATCAACAGATAGAACTTCGGAAAGAGAGGCTGTGACCTGTCACTTAATCAGCAAAAATGTACTCAGATCACAGTGTGCATAGTCATTCTCGTATTCAGTCACTAAAACAATCCCCCCCCCCCCCCCCCCCCACCCTCTCTCTACACAAACACACCACGGTAGCTCAAGTTAGCCCACATCTCGGTATTAGAATGACCTGCAACACAAAGCTTCGTCTCTTTTCTAATCCTTGACCTGATCTTCTTTTCGAAAGACATCTCCAAGGGTCTGCAAGACGATGCTGAACTATTAAGCTTCTTCGGTGCACATCACCCATAGAGACGCTAAAAAATCCAAAAGTTTACGATGTTTCCCGGGCAGATAAGTCACTGGAATAACCAAACATCAACCGCTGACTTATAAAAGCCCATCTGACAACATTCTTATCGCATCATCATAATAATCATCATCACAACTATCTCATCTAGGTATATCGCCGGAAGAATTCACTCCTCTCTCCTAAGGAACCATTCGTTATCTGCTATCCACATTACATGGCCAGCCCATGTCCATTTCATCATCTTAATTTAGCCATAGAATATCATTTACCCGTGTCAGTTGCCCAACCAATTTTGCTCTCTTCCTGTTTCTTAAAGTAACACGCATCCAATTCCTTTTCCATTGCCGGCTACACTTAAAGCAATTAAATTTAGAGCGGTTTCGTCAAACTCGAAATTTCGTCATAGAAACTGCTAAACGAGAATGTATATTCGTATAACTTGCTTGCATGCCCACGCTAGCATGCCCACGTGCGTGAGCGCGTGTTTGTCCTTAGCTAGCGGAAAGTTAACGTCGCAGTATACTTCGCAATGGAAACAGACGCGACTCCAGGCACGCAGCGCGCTTCATTACACGTTCGCACATCGCAAAACAGCCGAGGCTGCAAGAAGAGGAGTGCACAGATGGATATCAGGCCACTTAAAAGTACGCACCGGCGTCCCACACAAACTCTCCCCACCGGTCCCCTCACCGCGAAACTCGCTCCATGAGAGAGGCGGCAGTCAAAGCGGCATCGCCATCATCCCGCTACACACGCAGGACACACACGCACACAGAGCTCGCTCGCCTGCACGAGGAACGCGCGTATCATAAAACCGTTGCATATGCAATCCGATAGCAGAGCGCGCGCGCCCTGGCGCCATGCGCGCGCACACTCATCAAGTGCCCGTTCGGCGTTTGAATAATATCGGAATCCGGGGCATTATTCAAGAGAAAAAATCTCCAATTCGGACGTGCTGCCCGGGGGCACCGACGCAGCCTCCGCATGAATGTGCGTGGCAGCGGCGTGCGCTGGGTGTGTGTGTGGAGAGCCCGCCTTTCTGCTCGTTCCCCTCACTGCAGTCAATTTATAAATTATTAAGCTCGCCATGTAACGCTTCTGCGCCGACCCGGCCGCCCAGAGCAGACGCTGCAGCTTTTATGGCTGGTGCTTCGGCCGTGCACTCGCTCGCTCACTCACGTGCTCGCGGCTGTGGCGAGTATAGCTCCATACTCACGCTATCCAAGCTTCCGCAGAGATGGATGGTGTGCGAAGTCTCGCTGGTGGATGATGGAGGCCCCCTGCATCGACTGTGGCGCCCCCGCCGGCTGTTGGTAGTGTGTTATAGTGCGTGGCCAGTTGTGTGTTTCCGGGGTGATAGAACACGATGGATGCTTTGAGAAACTGTGATTGCGCAAACAAGGTGAGTGATACGCTTCCGAATCGTGACTGCCTGGGGGAGATGTGGTACTTTCCTCGAGGGAATAGATAATTGTGTGCGTATGTATGCTGCCGCGGCCTTGACCTTTTGCGAAGTTTGTCTCCCGAAGTGTGGCAGGGTTTGGTAAATTAGTGGCGCTTTATTTGAGTGCACGGCTACGGGCAGGGTCAGAAAGAACTGCGTTAGGTTCGTATACTGATGTGACCCCAGAAATATAAGTGGCGAATGTTAAGTTTGCGCGTGTGATCAGCGGTCAGTTAAGACCTGAACAGCGTGCAACGATGTTTATGCAGTCAGCTGGTATGACTTCGAGAAGACGCAATAATATCACACTGTGTAGGGAACTTAATTCTGCCTTTGGGGGTGCCGCATGCTGTTTTCATGGTCGAGCAGGAAGAACTGAAAAGTCAGAGCTCCAGGAACAAGTGGAGACCAATATAGCGTTTTTTGGGTGCTGTCATTCTTTGCGTATAGGTAGAGCACCAATCAATGAAAAAGCAAGGAAGTGGTTGCACTGCATGCCGCTTTTGTATTGTCATTCAATATTGGTGCTGCATTTCTTTTCATTGTGATGTTTGCAATGACTGTTCGTTAATCTCGGTCTAGATTTTCGATCGTTCGTCCACGACTGTCAATCACAAATGAATCTAGGCACTTATTTTCGTGAGTGTAAAATAGTATAGTTTGAGTATAAAACAGTATAAAATAGTAGCTCAAAAAAAAAGTTCGAGGACAACTACTTTCGATGTTCTTTAAAGTATAAAGCATAGTCGTGTTTTTTTTTCGTGGTTTTCGTGGTTTTTCGTGCAACACGTTCCTGTTGCTGTATAATATCTATAAAATTAAGACAAATATAATAATTAATATACTTAATACTTAATATGATCATTTTCAAATAGGATTCTTCTAGTTTCTGCTTGTGTACTCACGTGCCTGTGAAGCCCAGGAGAGCGGCGTTCTTGTGTATGGAGCGCGGGTTTCAACGCAGTCTCTAGGAAATCCCACTTGTTTGACTAACCCATTTCGCTGCACGGATTAGGACTAATGAACACCGCGCGAACAACTTGCTTACTGAACTTGAAATTGTGCACAACTGTACACTCATACTCTGCTCACATCGTTCTCTGTGCCCGCTATTGCCATAGTCACACGCCCGAAATCACAGCCTATAATTCGTCGTGTTATTTTCAAGGGGCATACAGGGCAGCGCCTGACCTTGATGATGATGATTACCCGTCAGCGCCATCTGGTGACGACCTCTGTGCAGTCCTATAGAAGCCTATCTTCGGCTTAAACAATCAGTTTCATAGAAACTTTCGAGTTTGCTTGCATATTGAAATGCATGTTTTGCCTTGGAGGCTCCAGCCTTTTTTGTGCTCGAAATAAAAGGCACTATTGTTCGTATAAGTTAAAAAAATATTTTCATAGTTGTGCCGTGGGGCGAAAGCGCGGCGCATTGCTCTTTCTGTTTTAATTTCGCCCGATTCGCTGTCAAACTCACTATGAGACTAGTTTATACTTAAAGGCAGCGGCTTTCTTACTAAGAATGCCCAGTTTTTTCTCTTTAGAAGTGATTGCTTTATTAAGTGATGTAATGCCAAATAATCCACACTCATATTAAAGTATCGAATGTCCTGTCTTCCAGAGGAACATATCTTTTTCCTATAGCCCCCAGAAAGGTTGATGGCCTTGCGGCCCCGGAGTACCATTGTCCCGGCTTGCCCTTATGATAGATGATGACGGCCGCTGGCTGTTCCAACGGTGAAATGCGCTCGCAGTCAGACAGAACAGTCGCCTTCATTTTAATAATAATAATAATAATAATAATAATAATAATAATAATAATAATAATAATAATAATAATAATAATAATAATAATAATAATAATAATTAGTTTTTTTGGGAAAGGAAATGGCGCAGTATCTGTCTCATATATCGTTGGACACCTGAACCGCGCCGTAAGGGAAGGGACAAGGGAGAGAGTGAAAGAGAAAAGGAAGAAGAAGGTGCCGTAGTGGAGGGCTCCGGAATAATTTCGACCACCTGGGGATCATTAACGTGCACTGACATCGCACAGCACACGGGCGCCTTAGCGTTTTTCCTCCATAAAAACGCAGCCGCCGCGGTCGGGTTCGTACCCGGGAACTCCGGATCAGTAGTCGAGCGCCCTAAACACTGAGCCACCGCGGCGGGTATTCATTTTAAGGGGCATTAGCGTTCTGCAGATACTGTCATCAGGTTGATATTAGTATCTGTCTGAACGCAGTCACACTGCTACAAAGATTCTCCATGGCCCGGGGTTCGATCCCGCGACCACCTCAAGCACGGGCTGTCGTTCGACAAAATAAGCTAACCAGGACGGCTTGCCGATAACCGGGCGAGGCTAAATTGATACACAACTCGAAGCGCGAGCACCGTTATCCCAATAGATTTAAGGGAAGCACCCAATGCGGAGTGTATTTCGATTAAGGTGATGTCTATTCATCATGTAGACGCTAACGACTAACTACTGCGCTGATTCAAATTTACGCCACCGTAGGGTATTCCCCTTGATATACTCTGCACTACGCCCTCACTCATCTACGACCGCACGCAGAGTATGGTGTAGGGGTGGCGGAAGCAGCAGCGGCGCTCGTTGGGTATATATCAAAAAGATTGTGTTTCTACGGATGAAGATATCGCAACATCTCATTTGAATGTAACACATTTTATTCCATTACTTAAATAACGGCTACACAACGGGACGCAAGGCTTATAACAAGCCCCGCTGCTGAATGCAGTGCTCAGATCAAAGACTTTGAAGTCACCTGAAACCTCTCGTAAAAAAAAGAGAAAAATATAAAGCGATGGCAGAATAATCCATAACTGCTCCACATGATTTAAGACGGCTTTGTTGAGACGCAAAGGCATCGGTTATTTCTGAGCTCACCCTTTATAGCAGTGTAAACTATAGAGACCGAAGATTCCGTGCGAACAAACTGACACGGAATTCTATGCCGCGCAGCGTTTTAGTGCGCTAGCTCTAAAATCCAAATCTCAGACTTCGGCGATGTTTGTCCGAAGCCTCTGGCGGGTGGTCCACCTGGCATGATGGGAGGTGAAAGCCTGCCCGCGGGTTGTGGCCAGCTATGCGACACACTTCACGACAAAACACTCTACGGCCGCGTGTGGGTTTCGTATCCACGACGGCGCGAAAGATTCCCTTGCCCACTGCACGAGACCACTACGTCATCGCTCCTTCCTGCCGAACACCCTGCGTGTTTTACTGCCAGTCCCTCGCGCTGTGCTGTGGGTGTCGTCGTCTTCGTCAATTTCCATACGTGCGCAGTGGATCCAGAACACACCGCTATCGGATTTCCCCTTTAAACCGACCCTCGAACCGAAGCCAAAGTCAAAACCGAAGTGCAAGCACAGCTAATGAGCATTTGGCCTAATCACGCTAAATTCCACACACACACACACACACACACACACACACACACACACACACACACACACACACACACACACACACACACACACACACACACACACACACACACACACACACACACACACACACACACACACACACACACACACACACACACACACACACAATATATATATATATATTGAAGTCAGAGTGACTTCCACAGTATGGGCGTCTGCGCTTCCATATGAGTGCTTTCTTAAGGTACGAAACAGCGCAACTAACACGAAGGACCAGAAAAAGAAGAATGCACGGTCCTTCGTGTTAGTTGCGCTGTTTCGTACCTTAAGATGCAATACCAACTCGCCCACTTTGCTGTGAGTGCTTTCGTTCAGTTACGCACACTAGGGTCGGGCACCGCTCCACGGACTCTGTGTGTTTCTAGGCGAGAAAACTACAGAGTGCGTTTTGAGGCACTCTCATACCGGGAAATTCTGGACAACCTCAGTTTTCAACGGCGAGTTGTTTGTGAACGCAAGTTTTTTGGTATGCTTTGGTTTGGTTTATGGGGTTTAACGTCCCAAAGCGACTCAGGCTACGAGGGTTGCCGTAGTGGAGGGCTCCGGAAATTTTGACCACCACGGGTTCTTTAACGTGCACTGACATCGCACAGTGCACGGGCCTCTAGAATTTCGCCTCCATCGAAATTCGACCGCCGCGGCCAAGATCAAACCCGCGTCTTCCGGGTCAGCAGCCGAACGCCGTAACCACAGAGCCACCGTGGCGGCCTAACGCAGCTTTTTCTTATATCGTAAGATTCCAGTGTAACAGTCAATATATCCCCATATCTCTCCACGGCAGGCTTGCATTTTTTTTTTGCTGTTAATGTTTTTGCTACCATCAAAAAACGTTCCCCATTGGTTTTCTATGGCAGTCTTAACTACTCTATGCATGTGATGGACCAACATTAAAAGGAAGATTTTGCTATGAATCTGAATGATGAACCATTAACTTCAATATTTCCTTAACAGTACCTTGAAATATTTCACGTCTGCCTCACAATTAAAACTGATATCCAAGAACCCTGGACTTGACTCCGTAGCGCAGGACGCCGGGTTAATTTCGAGCAACTGCATGGGGTTCATTAATGTGCAATGAAATGTCAGCAGAACAAGCAGGTGGGGTTATTAAGCTATGCGCGTGCTCATTTTGAACATTTAGTGTGCATGTATATGAGTTCAAAAACGGTACGTCACAGAATTCTAAGCCTGTCATTGCAGTACGAACCGCTACCGTAACGCGGTGAAGGCAGGGTGACCCTTCATTCAGCGTACAACGAGAGTCGAGTCCTGCGTGCTATACAAATACGTACAGCCTCAATCAAAAGTGTACAGCCCAAGGGGTTTGCTCCTAAGCTGTGCGTGTGGCTCCCTGGCGTATCAGGCAGTCGAAATCTTGGCAGGATTAAGGACGCAAAGCCATTCCTCTTTTGAGAGATTACAGTCGCTGAGAGTGCATAACGAGGCATGCTGCAGGCCTCACAAGCAAGCCCCTTGGGTCATATACTTTTGACGGGGCGTGTATTTCGCTGTACCACGGAAAAAGACGAAGTCGAACATTGCAAAGTGCCCCGCCGCGGTGGCTCAGTGGTTAGGGCGCTCGACTACTGATCCGGAGTTCCCGGGTTCGAACCCGACCGGGGCGGCTGCGTTTTTATGGAGGAAAAACGCTAAGGCGCCCGTGTGCTGTGCGATGTCAGTGCACGTTAAAGATCCCCAGGTGGTCGAAATTATTCCGGAGCCCTCCACTACGGCACCTCCTTCTTCCTTTCTTCTTTCACTCCCTTCCTTATCCCTTCCCTTACGGTGCGGTTCAGGTGTCCAACGTTATATGAGACAGATACTGCGCCATTTCCTTTCCCCCAAAAAACCAATTATTATTATTATTATTATTATTATTATTATTATTATTATTATTATTATTATTATTATTATTATTAGGACGAGAGCTTTGATCCGGTTCTTATTTCAGAACGAAAGCACTACTTTGCGAGGTCTAAGCGGCTCAACGAGTGTGTGCAAAGCTTGACCATGAGGGTGACCTTGAACAATGAAGAAATAAAATAAATATAAAAATACTGCCACTACTGAATGTCGAACCCGTGGCGGCGCGAGCAGATCAGCTTCGCTGTCCACTACACGAGAGCACCATTTTAACGCCGCAGCCGATCACTTCCCGTGTTAAACTCTCGCGCTGTGAATTGCGCATCGTCGTCTTCATCAACCTCCATCCGCGGTGCACATGCGTACGCAAGCCTACTCGGTACAACTCCGTTAAAACCCTACCACTTTTCTTTTGCCACAGATACAGCTTCATGCCATGGAGCCAGGCCCATACTGCCTCATTTGCACCATGCATATGGTTATACCGCTAGTTTCGAAATTACCAAAGAATGAAAATGTTGGGCTGCCTTGCGACAGCAGCGCTGACAGCAAGAGCGACTGGTAATTAACGGTTAAGAAATAAATTACTTTCGAGTAATCACCGCCGACACCAGCAAAGACGATGGAACAGCTTATACTTTTGCAGTAGACTTACTTAGCAGCATGAACTTATATCCGACATGCGCCGACGCGTGAATGTGTTCTGCGCATGCGCAAACGGTGCAGTGCACCAACTTCTGGTTTAGCCTCCCGGCTCGCCTCAAAACTTTTTAAACAGCCAATATGGCTCCAAAAAATCCAAGAATTGAACTTAGAATGTAACGTACATCCCGAAAGAAATGGTAAATGATTTGGGCGCAGGTGATTGCTGGTTAAGGAGGGGGGAAATGACGAGAGGAAAATTGATTTTGAGTGAGTGGTTCATAAGGCGACGTTTACCTAAAAGCAATCCAGAATGTAACCTAACAGGTTACTCACCCGAAGGGTAAATTATAAGTAATTTGCGTGTTGTTAATGCTCCTTAAAAAAATAGCAGACGGTTTAGTATGGCTAAGCGCGGAATAGCATGCGGTAGAAATATTTCGGGTGGGCACTTAAGGTTCTCACGTGCTAAAGGCATTAAATGTAAAGACCTTCTAACAAAAGCCCTTTACTCGGAAGGCATCTACCATGAAGGCCTTCACCATAAAGCCTTTATCCTGAAGACTAATGGGTAAAGGCCCGTTATGGGTAAATGCCTAAAGGCATTCACCCAGGTGAAGGCCTGCCAGGTGCACACACTTTTCGCCTGATTTGGGCCACCTACTTTGTGGCAGGTACTGCACATCCCACAACCCTGTGGGCAGACGGGCCGTCTGCTACAAAGCAGGTTTCAGAGACGTACATTCTTTGTCAAAAGTATGCAGCCCAAGGGGTCTGCTTCTGAGCCCTGCTGCGCGGCTTCTCTTGCATACTCAGAGACCCTAATCTCACGAAGGCGGGAGGAACTCAAGTCTTCAAGCCTCCCAAGCTTAGGCCTGTCAAATGTGCTTAAGAGCCACGCTAAACGGGTTGGAAGCAAACCCCTTGGGCTGTATATTTTTGACAAAGACTGTACGTATGTACATACGTATGCCAGAAATCGAAAAATGCCCTTAGTAGCACTCCCGCACTAAAAACAAAAAAAAAACGAGAAAGCTTATTTGAACCGCTCTCTTACGCGTTCAAAACCACAACAATGATCCAATGTTTCACAGAAGAGCCAGGAACGGAGGCTTTTCACTGTGATCACACCCGTTCTCAGAAATATGCTCGCATTTTCGCGCGTGTACAGAACAGAAGAACGCGCGCCTGCAAATCTACGGTTGAAAATATCATGCATGCATGCTGATTCTTTTAGGATGCGTAGGTGCAAGTGACCGCGAATAGTGAGAAAAAAAAAAGAATTTCGCAGTCCAAGAAGCTACTGGCCACAGGAGCTTTGTCTTCTCTACAGCTAGACGTCACGTGACGTGCCATACACGAACATGACATTTAGTCAGCAGAATGCCTCCTGCGGCCAAAAAGAGCCTATCTTCGCGATAACGAAATGCTCACCTTAACGAAACTTTTTTGTTCGCGCAGATTTTCTGGGTGCGAAGCTTAACTGCACTCTTCCACTATTGTCAAGCAGTATGTCACATTGCTCTTCAGATGACATAAAAGAATGTCACTTGCTGTCGCATATATTCTCCGAACCTAATTGCCTTTACAACGTAATAGTTTCACGGCGGAGGAGAAAATGGAAAGAAATACAGTGCACGCAACTTTGTAAATTAATCAACGAAGTGCATGTATGTCAGGCATGGCTTGTGTAAATAATGCTTGACACTGGCTAAGAAATATGGCGACCAATTATAATTGGTTTATTCCCAATATAGACCAATTACGAAATGCGGCCACAAGTTATAAAACGATAACTTCATTTACAAAAAAAAATAGAAGTTACAAGAAGGCTGTGGCGAAGAATTATGGCGTGCTCATCCCGAGGCTCTGGGACGGCAGACTCAGGCGACCGCCCACTTCGTCGCAACCGCGTAGGGCCGAACACACACGCATGCGCACACCACACACACAGCTCCGCAGTCATACGCAGCCAGCCCCTTCGGGGACGGAGGAATTCCGCCTAAAAGCGAAATGTCTGAGCAGCAAAAAGGAACCCCATCATTATGCATATATACGCGGCCGCGCGCAACTCGCAAGAAGCCAGACGCATCGGGGAGAGGTACAAGTGCTTCTTTCTAAGATTCTTCTTTCAAGTTTTCTTCCGAGTTTGTGAAGCTCATTCGTTCGTGCGAGCTTTCTCTCGTCCTCTCTCTCTCTCTCTCTTTCACTCAAGCGCGAGAACTCGCATGTGCAGAAGGGACGTGTGCAAAGACAGACAGACAGACATACGTAAGCTCACGCACGCTCGCGAAGAACACACATACACAGACACGAGTGCACATGGAGGTACCTGAAGACGAAGCAGGCAGGCGGGAGGCGACACGGTGTGCGAACAGCAAGCGCCGGCGGGCGGAGAGGAGGAAAGAGAGGGAGAGTTGCTGCAAGAGGAGACGACGCCCAGTGCGACTCCACCCAACGAGGAGCAGCGCCACGACAAATCGGCGAAAGATAGCGCGCGAGGCGGAGGCCGGACTGCCTCCCCCCCTCTCAGGTCTGCTCGTACGCGCTCGGGACACGCGCAGTGAGCGGCACAGGCCGGAGAGAGGGAGGGCCCGGAGCCGGGAGGTGAACCACCGGGCCAAACACGGAGCGGCGGCAGGCTCCGACACTGCTGCTGCCTTCACAACCTTTGACATCCCTTGACTACTTCGAGCAGGAGATGAAGGGTTCCGATATGAAGAGTAAATAAATAAGAGACGCCTACACAGTGGCAAAGGGCATTGGAAACACCGCAGAAAGATGTGCAAGTGGGATCATCCCGATTCAAGATTAAATCACTTTATTGTTGCCCTCCACGCAGCAGGCTCTTACGAGGAGAACCCTTGGATTTTGATAACGTCAGATGTAGCATCGATAGGACAACCCCTAGGCATACCTAGGTTCAGTAACACAAGCGCACTGCGCAGGTACGGTGACAAAACCACGCCGGAGATCACTGAAGCCGCAAAAATCGCGAGCCTAAACGACGGCTGTGTCAGTACACCTTCTAGAGCCCTTCTGGATAAGGAGTTGCGTAACCTATCGGGAGCTGGGTGATTCCAGTTTTCCTATCTGGTTCCTCCTTTTTACACATAAATGTTTGTCTCTCTCTCTCCTCCTTCCAATGTCTGGCTATTTGGCTTTGTTCTTCTCGTTGGTCTTGATGCTTTCTGTACATTTCTGTACCTCAGGGTGCTCGCCAACGTTTCGGCAAGAGGACTTGTCTTCGTCTGGGCGAAGACAAGTCCTCTTGCCGAAACGTTGGCGAGCACACTGAGGTTTTCCCTCCCATGCTCACTTTGTGATTATCGAGAACCATCTGACCAACCTCTCTCTACCTTTTTCCTTTCTGTGTTCTATGTGTGGTTTTTCGCTATTTTCCGTCCTGAACGAACAACTCAACTAGCTCGAAATGTATTATTCGACTGATTTTTGGTAAAGAAATTGTTTAAACTTGTCCCTACATGCGATAAATGGTCTACTACACTTTTGTTGTGGTTACCTCTGCAGAAGTGGTGGTTGCATGGTTTTAAGTTATCGTCCCTGTTAATATTTACGCTCCTGTGGCTAAGGAAAAAAAATTAACTGCAATCAGCAAGTCCATCACGGCAGTACAAGGTCGAAAACTGTGCCTTGACGCGTAAGGCAGTTACACTTCCGTGTAGCTAAAACTTCGAATAAACATAAGTGTGTTGTTATTTTGAAAGGTGCAAGTGGGGACGTTAGAAACAAGCGAAGTGCAAGGAAGAGAGAAGACTGAGAACAATACTACTGAAAGAAAATACAATACACGCTGCTAACGTATTGCAGGTTTTGTATGGCCTTACCGACAGTTGCTTCCGAAAGCAAGAATTGAGAAATTGGAATTAAGGAAGCTAGGGAACAAAGCCAAATCCAGCGACAAATAAAGGCTGAGTCACTTTCTGGGGTGCTTCAGCAAACGTTGTGTTGTTGCTTTCCTTAAACCTCTTGCTTACATATATATGTGAGAAAAGTGAGCTTTGTCGTGGGTCTGTGAAGCATTACAGTGGAAATATAGAGCGCCTTGTGCAGCCCTCACTACCTTCCACCAACCAGTCCAAATCGCTAACGCATTGTACAGTCGAGCCTTGGCGCCTGTGGCGGTTTCCCTTTACAAGAAACGAAAGAGAAGCCACATTGCAGTGAAACCCGGCGTGCAAGCATTCCAAGTGGAAAACTCAAAATTTCGATACATATTTTGGTGCAAGACTGCCTAGTTATCAAAAGTTAACAAGGCTTCACACATGTGCGCTGCCCTCCTCAACTACAATGTAATAATTAACTATGAAAAAGCAGCTGAGGTTTCGTTCATTAACCATAGAAGATTTATTCACGTGCTCCATACCTATCTTCGCCACATATTTCAAAACCACACTGATTACGACCACGCTTTAAAAGGGCAAGAAAGCTAAAAATGAAAAGGAGTAGGGAGCCAAATAAAAAGGGCTTGCCCTGCACAATCGCATAAACATACAAAAATTTGTCCGCTCATGGCAAGCAGCCCACATTCGCGTACACAGAGTAACCAATATAGAGTGCGTACAGAGTTAAGTAACCACGAAGTCATCCCAAACGTGAATAGAAAATAGAAGGAGGACTAGAGGGAGAAAGTAAAAGCAGGGATGTTACCGGAGAGCTCATGTGGCCTGCCTACAATGATCCGACGTAAGACCGTTTAGAAATCTACAGGTGCACTGCGCACATATGCCATACATGAGGCCCCTTACATGATTAGACAAGGGCCGCTAACATTGGCCCGATGTGGGCCCCACTAAGGAACAGTAGTACTTCTTACGTCGTACCGATTCAGACAGCCCATATGTAAGCCACCCACATTTCCTCAACGTAGGACCAATAAGGCGTCGACTGCTATCGACTGCACAAGCCCCAGCGAATACGGTCGACAGTGTTTCAGCCAGCTAAGAAAGAACATTTATTGATTCTCATGCGCAAAGGCAGCACTGGGATATGAGACACGCCATCGAAATGCAGCCACCTCGGCAGGGATCGAACCCGCAACCTTGGCCCAAGCAGCCGAACGCCACAGCCACTGAGCCATCCCGTCGTGCCAGAAGAAGCACAAAGCGGAGGTCTATAGCGTGAGTCATTACACCGCGAGTAGGAAGATACTTGCGGTCACCGTAAACTTAACATCCCTCAAGCGTATACCGAGAGTATTATACGAGAGCATGCTTCTAGTCAGATGTGATAACACCATGTTTCCACTGCGGTTATACGCAGAGAGGCAAAGCAAATAATAATAAAAAAGAAACAATGTTGGCACCTTGCGCAAAACGTCGCACTGGCGCTACACGTCCGGTTCTCAGTTGGAAACTCCCATCAGGCGACATGAAACCAACCCAGGCACTGGTGTATGCATATCATTAAAGGGAGTGGCAGGCGCGTGATTTCACACGCACGTACACACTTGCGTTTTCTCTCAGACGCACGCGCAGACCAGGATTCACGTTTCCTGCTAAGCATTCACGGCGTCAGCGGAGCCGCAAATGAAACGGCATGAGGCGGAGGTGGGAGACGAGGGGCATGGGATGAAAGGAGGGTGCGGAGAGGGGGGAGGTAGTACGGGGGCATCGGCGAGGACCGGCCCTGCTTGAGCTTTCGGAGCACGCAGCCGGGGTGATTGGGTCGCCGTCATTAACGGTCAATTAGGCACTCTTTACTTTTGCTCGCGCGACGCGGACTACTTGCACCGGTATGCCGATAATTGCTGCGCGACGGAGCTCATGTTTTCGTCGTATAATATATGTACGTGCAGCTTCGCGAGTCCCTCTGACTGGCGCTGGCATACCGAGTCGGTTTTCTTTTCGTGTTTTTTTAACACTGACTCCGTGTTTTCTCGCCGTTATGTAAGGCGGAATGGATGGAACGAACTTGTAATTAGAAAATAACGGTTACAGCCTAATCAGACAGTTGGAAACAGAATGATAAATTCGACTCCGCAGGGTCCAGACATTCAAACAGACGCTTCTTAATTATTGGTCCACATATCAGAACCAAAATGTGAAGGCGGGACTCCAAGGAACGCTGGTTTGGTGGACGCAGATATGGGCTTGTTAATATACAATGTATCGGCTTACTAGCCTGAGGGACCCGTACAAGGGCATAATCTATTCTTTCACGCATAACTCTAAGTTCTCAATGTCGCGATTCGTTAGTCTTTTCGTGGGACATTATTGTAATTTCGTTTATAGTGTTCCAACCTTTGGACTCACACACCTTAGATGAGGAACGGCAGGGAGGGATATGCCACGGTATTGAAGCGCAAATGCGTTTCACGCACTCTATAGAAAGGGATCAGTACAAATGCGCTTCACGCAATGTATAGGACGACGTTTGTCATAGCACACACCAAATTTCGCCTGGAGACACACTTCAATGATCTCCTGCAAACGCACCTGTAACGGAAACCTGCTTGGTTCCGTGAACCCTTAAATGATTTTCATCGCCCTAGTAGACGTATAAAATAACCAGCCAAAGTACGCAAACCATTCAACGTTAGAAGTAAACCTACTGCGTCGGCCCGTTTGTGCACACACATGCACTATCCGACACTTGTGTCGGGATACTGTGCACATGCTATTTTCGCGTTTAATATCAACATTTTCAGCTATAACGAGCGTTCTATAGAGCATGCATTTAAACCAATTTCGCCCACTTCACCTCACACGGGGGCACCGATACGTGAGCTCATGACTGCTGCTTATAATTCAGTACGAAACAGGAACACGTCCGCATCTCTAGCTGTCCAAGTTGTAAGCTTATTCCGACTGCATGCTTGCATGCTCAGAAGAGGTCAGTGGCTGTAAGCTAAAGACGATTTCTTTAGGCGCCTTTGGCTTTGATTGTGGCCCTTTAAGTTACCATGAATTAGTGAGCGGCTGCCTAGTTTGTTAACTCGGAAGCACCTGACACCCCGTCGGGACCACTGTTTATGGACTCCAGAATAATGCCCTTCCTTAAACTGCGTGATTACCGCACCATTTTACTGGTATAGCAGGATAATACACGACGAGACTCCCTTTCCGTCAACTATATTTTCTTCACCTCATAGAAATTCACGCGCTGCGTCCGAAGGCAAATTTTTGATACCCCCATCTCTTAACATCTATGGCCACCGGCGCCCGAGGTGTGTGAAGGCTTGGAATGATGTTCCTCTAGGCATTCTTGCTGCTTTCTATAGTTCTAACATAATAACACTGAAAAAAAAAAGTTTTTGGCGCTTTATTTTTAATCATGCTGTTATTATGCAAACAATAAGTAAAGAGGATTCATTTATAGCTTATGTGCTTTAACCGTACTGGTTAACATGTGTGCAATGTGGATTATACAGAGTATTTTGTTGGTGGTGTGTGAAGTGCATATTTATTTACCTTATAATCACGTATCTCTTTGGATGCATAACAATGTTAATTATGCAATCTTGCTGTGAACAAGTTGTTGGTTTACTTTTATGATATATGTGGATGAGACGTGTAATCATTTGTTTTTCATTTTTAGTGTGTGGTCTTGTATTCGTGCGTGCACTCTTCCGCCTCACTTTTTCATATTCATGTTTATGGATCCGTTACAAGCCTTCGGCTATGGATACGCTCAGCTTTGTGTATTGGAGAGGTACCTGGAATCACAATAAATAATGTGCGATCTTTCAAAAATGCTGTGAAAGTTTCCATACGAACATAATACTTGTGTTAAATTTATTGAAGAAGGAAGAAGTGTTGGAATAACTTCGCCTGCCAGCAGAGGAAAGCATCGCGACGCAGTTGCCGATTCAGAGGCAGAATCCACATTTTCGGCCCCACAGTAGCCAAACCAAATAAGAAAACTTGTCTTCCCGGCATTCCTGCTGCGGATGAAGTGCTCTCGCATAGACGGTGGCGCCAGCTTTCCCTCTGTAGGTAATATTGAGAAACTATGTTGATGCTGCAACTGGCAAGCGCTCTGCGCGCATGCGTATACTATCGTACATTTCCCCAATGCGGTCCTGCACGGAGACGCTAAACAACCCTCTCGTCGACGCTCCCGGGATATTACTAAAAAACTGGGGAGCTGCACCTGGTCGTCTCACTAAAGTCGCTCCGCATTGGCACAAGCCAAACCTTTCCTACCTTTTGTATGTTTCCCAAAAACTTCGCTTTCCTGAAACTTGGGCAAAACTCGTCAATTCGGTAAGTTTCGCTATTCCATCAATCACTCGCTGGGGCCAACTGTCTAATCAAAAAGTCGGCTGTCGTCGCTTCTGGAAAGCAAATCAAGACATTACGATGAAAGAGCAGGCGTTCAAGACGGCGAAAAAATTATCGCCGGGCAGTGGAGTTACGGCCCTAATGTCGCACTGCGTACTATTCATAAGCTAAGGCGCACCCCTTCCCCGTGGCTGCTAATAGGCAAAGGATGGCGGTTCTTTCCAGGAAACAGCACTTAGGACATCAGTTCCCAGGAGACAGCAACGAAGCCCCGTGATTATGCGAAGACCGAAGCCCGCTATTTCCCCTTAAATAGGCGCTTTCTTTTTGATGCTTTACCTCTTGCCCCCCCCCCCCCCCCTTTTTTTTTTATTTTTACACTCGACCAAAGTTTCGAACTTCTTACTTTCCGAGTGTACTTGGGGAGCAAGCAGTATCGATAGGTGCCGCTAGCGACAGCTGTCGATGTTGCCGTGATATAGCCTGCGTTCATTTAAGTTCTCCTTAACTAACATGATCAAACATAAGGCGGCAAAACGTAAGGCTTATAAAAGTGGATTATGTGATAGGTGGCAGATCTCTTTCATGTATTAGCCGCAGTTTTTTTATAAAGGACGCGAACGCATATCCGTCTCTCCACGTTACTGACGCTTGACCAAGTCTCGGTCTTCACCGATTCCTTGATGTCTACGTTACGCGACATCATTCGCAAACCACTGTGTTTTGTAGAGAGAACATCAGACCCTTGCACTTTCGTTATACGTTTCCCCGGTGTCTGCAAAACAATGTACGAAGTGGCTCTAATCCACGGCCGGGGTTAGGTAAGGCGCACCTATACGGTACTAGCGTAACTGGTGAAGAACCTGTACCGATGTGTGTGAGAAAATCGAGAACTGGCGAGTACGGCATCCTCGCCTCTACCTCCGAGCCGTGCAACGTGCATCGCGCGCTGGGAATTCCAGGGCATTGGCCACGGCAGATCAGCCTGATATTACCGTGTTTCGGCCAAAGTCTTTAGACCTCTCCAGGCGTCGGTACCTTGACCGGACTTTTGATAAATAGCCTGCGTCTTTTGACGTTCGCCAACGCCGCTATCTGCAGAACAGTCCGACACAGGCACCTCAGGCGCCCCGATCGTCCCTAACTATATCGTTCAAGGGAGGGCGCCGAGAGGAGTTTGTTCGAAGGATCTCGCTCTGGATCTTACGTACAAAGCGGGCTGCCGGTGCAGGCGCTCTCGCGGCAGTCTGCCGCTCTGTGCACTGCACAGCAGTACACAGCGACGTGCTGTGGGGAAAAAAAAAAAAGGCCCGACGATACGGCTCGCGAGCGCAAAGAACAGGGCGCAGCGCTGCAGCAGCTGACCGCCCCGCTGCCCGCTTGAAAGCCAATCGAAAGGCCACTTGAGGCACTAATGACCCCAAAGGACCACTGGCCGTCCAATCGGCCGCACAGTCGAAAAGCGTCGTGACTGGTCAGCGCTCGGATATTATTACGTCGACCATTAATCTACGCCCGACGGATTTGACAAGACAGTGAGGAAGCGTGCTCGGTGCTCGCGCAGCCAGCCTGCTTACTTTCCTCAGCCTGTAGCTTTCATTTTCTGCCTGTCTTCCTTTTGTTCCTGTGTGCCGACTCTTCAAAGTCGCGTACGCGCGGAGAGTAGCGGCGGCGGCGGCGGCACTTAGGCCTAAGATGGCCGGTAATTGCCCCGCTTCAACTCGATTTCACTGCCAGTGAAACGAACACGTAATGCCGGGGGTCTCCGGACACCGGGCGCCGCGGCGCGCCGGGCGGCAGTCATTAATAACCCGCAAGATATCATTTGGACCACACCTTTTGGCAATGACATCTTGTCCCGATGAGTAATCGTTCTCGAATAGCCAACTAAGAATGTATAACAGCCGCGACGCGATCCTTCTCCCGGGGTTCGCGTGCGCGCTGATCGTAGCTGCGCGAGTCTGGGGCGCAGTGCGAGAGAGGCTCGTGAGGAGCGCTAACAAACTGCACTCACGAATATCGCGGTTGCCGATCACGCCGACACTCTACCGCGCACGCTCGGTCCAGGGCTAGGCATTTTCGCGGGTATCCGTCGGCGCGCAACATCGCTGCTTGCACGGCTTTCAAGAAGCGGGCTGTAATGAAGAGCTCACGGACACAGAGCTCGGTCTGGCTGCACGGATTTAAGGGAATTCAATTGTCTACAGGGCGGCGGGAGCGACTTCTTTGCATCTTCTCTCGGCGGTGATTGGGCAGTGACCTCGTACTTCATACGCACGCGAAGCGCTTAACTTAAGTTAGCCTAACCGGCGTTGCGAAGGGCGGTCTACAAAGTGTACCACAATGTGGCTTCCTCGACTTTTGGGTCAACTGCACGCTTGCGGCGTTTCGTCACTGCAAATGTGACAGTTAAGACGGAGAGGCACACCAAGCGCAGCAACGCGATGGAAGTGGCTAAACAGCGTTCTCGACGGCGGTGGCTTCAGCTAAGCATTATCGCAGAAACATATGGCTTTTCTGTCTCCTTCTTAAAGGGGCATAGAGACCTAATTTTGGTGGCATGTTCTCTTCTCTACAATGATGCGGTAGACACTACTATGAGTGAATCACCGTGTGGTATTCGCTTGCGACCGCTAAATAATTTATAATCGAATTTTTCTCTCATGCTGTTTCGGTTTCAGTTTCAACAGCATAACGGTGGCTGTGACGTTAAAGTGTGGTTATATGTCACGTGAGACATGGAAAAACGGCGATATAATCGCTGATTCATCGTTTTAATTCACTACAGTGCTGAAGCCAGCCTTCCTCAAGAGCCGGAATGACAACGAATGTAGAAGCACCGATTATATTGCAGTTTTTCATGCCTTATGTGACCTATAATATCTCCTTGACGTCACAGTCATCGTTCGGCTGTTGAAACAGAAGCAGCACGAGAAAGAAATTCGATTATAAATTATTTAGCGGTCGTAGGAGAATACCACGCGGTAGTCCGTGTATAATAATGCCTTACGCCTCAATACAAAGAAGAAAAAACGCACCCAAAAGTTAGGTGTCCATATTCCTTTAACCGTTGTACAAAGTTCAGCGCCGCACCTAGTGGAATGACAGACAAATTTAATTAGATATTGTTAGGATATATTGTGAATATGGCCGAACTGAAAACACAGCAACACATTTTACTTGCCCAACAAAATACACTGATATGTACTGTGAACACTCAAATTTCTCGCATTGTTTTTGTTTACGTTCTCATTTTCACAGTGACGCAGGCTGTGATGATATGTACGTCGCTATCATGTAAACACTAACGCATAACATTTTCTTCGGTTCCTGAATAACACGGATAGCTTGCAAGGTTTGTTTTCTCTATATTATTTTCCTGCCCTCCTTACCCTTCTTCATCCTCTGCCTTGGAACTGACTACTGCGTTTACCCGCGCTTTTGGCGAACTAGCAAGCAGGCGATTTTGCACCCCGAACAAAAGCAACGCTTTGCGCACAGCTGTTTTCTTCCTACATCTACTTTATTGTCTGACCGCATACAGAGGAGTAGCACTCGTGTCATAACTCGGCAGAATATTTCAGTGATGTCCAAAGGAGGAGCAAACCAGAACTTTGTGCACATTTACAGCGATAGCTGTTAGGTGTCCGTTCCTGGGTTTCAGCGTCGGTTGGCGTCGGCGTAACCGGTGGGTGCTAGCGGCCAACCTGGGTCGCATAAGCCTACGGGTGGCTCTGTTTGGATAAGCCGGCCTGGCAGTTTAAGGATGCATGACTTGACCACTGCACCAGTGCGCCAGGAATATATACCCAAAAACAAACGCCTGAACAGCTATCGCTGAACCCCGCGTGACATAATCGTAACCATTCTGTTTTTTTTTCGCTAATTTATAATCTCGTCTGGCTCAATGCTCAAAAATATCCCCGGATTATTAAGTTGGTTTAACGTATGAATGATGATGATGATGAATTATGGCGTGAGAGAATCTGTGTCCAAAGAGCGCCACGGCACAAAGTGTTTCGTCTACTCAAGGTGGTTTGGTTTGGTTTCTGGGTTTAACGTCCCAAAGCGAACGCCGTAGTGGAGGGCTCCGGCTAATTTCGACCTCCTTGGGTTCTTTAACATGCACTGACATCGCACAGTACACGGGCCTCTAGCATTTCGTCTCCACCGAGATGTGACCGCCGCGGCCGGGATCGAACCTGCGTCTTTCGGGTCAGCTGCCGAACGCCAAAACCACTGAGCCACAGCAGCGGCTCTATTATACTCAAGGTAGGGTCAGGGATAATTTCCCAAGCATTTCACCTTAAATAAACGGAGCACCAGTGCAGGGGAAAGTATATACCCGTTGTATCACTGGTGGGTGCTCGATCGACGGGACTCTGGGTGGAATATCGCATCTCCCGCATGGGAGGCGGATGCTCAAGCCACTAAGCCATCGCAGCCACCAAAATTAGTTAGTTTTGAGACTAGCTAATTCTGGGGAATCTCCAGCAGGTCTGTCAGACAATATATTTTTTGTATTGCACTCTGGACCGCCTTGATCCTCGCCCTTTCACAGAGGACAAGATCCTCGGTTCGTGGCCGCAACAGTCGACTGCCATCAAGGCTTACAAGGCACTCTTGTTTTTTACGAACGGCTGCCTTGATTGAAAGATTGTGACTGTGTTTCCCGATCCTTCTCTCTTCCCTTTTTAATCCGCTCTTTCCTTCCCCAGTGCAGGGTAGCCAACCGGAAGCTTTTCTGGTTAACATCCGCCCCCCCCCCCCCTCCTCTCTTTATCTGTCTGCCTGCATATTAGGTAAATTTAGAGCTCGATGTTATGCGACGTTACGCCCTGAGACAAGATTGCGCACAACGCCTTCATACCATGTTCTTCACTCAAACCAGTGCTCGCTTTCTGAACATATAGCACAGAACATACTAACTTATGCCCGAATAAACACAGAGAAAGTTGGAAAGAAAAATGTAAATCGCAACCCAATGGTGACACGAGAGGCCATTACTCTTTGACATCACCCGAAAAACACCGAGTAGGTTGTGCGCTTCAGTCTACCCTTATCTCGCCTCAGCGAGTACGTAGCTAAGCGAGCTAATATCAGCAGCGGCACTACAGCTCGCCTTATACACAGCCGAGCCGAGAGGGTTGCGCGCGCCACAAACGCGGTGAGCAATTCGTGCACGCGCTGGTGTCGTCGCGTCCTGTTTCGGTAGGAAAGCTGCCAGATATACGACTTGACCCCCGGGGGGTCACGAAAACGAAACTGCGTGGAAAACACGAAGAAAGAAAGAAAAAAGGCGGAGAATACCGAACCGAAAGCACGCACCCCTTTTTTTATTTCTTGTTATTTTTCTTTATTTTACTGAGCGTCTCGACGCGTCGACGCGAAAGACTCCGCGTGCGACAGCCGCTTTTCCAGCCACCGCTTGCTGCAGGGCTTCGTCGTCCAGACAGCAAAAGGTGAAATGCCAACTCGAAGCGCACTCAAGATGGAATATTCACACCTCTGCACGGCAACACGCACAGACGCGCGCGCGCCCGCTCACATACATGTTCCACGTAGACGCCCGGTGCGGCACTGGGCTGGAAAAGCCCAAGAAAAACAAATTACCAGAAAACAACAACAAAAACAAAAACGAAAGTTGCACACCGTACAGGAGGAGGAGTGGGGTGAAAAAGGGGGTGGGGGGGGGGGGGGTGAACGAGACACACCCTGATGAAAGCTTGCAGGGCGAAGCAGCGGGAAAGCAGCGAGCTGCTTGAAGAAGGAGCAACGCGGGGTGGGCCAGCAGCGGCCGCCGCAGAAGACACGGCTGCAGGCGCGACGCTGTGGCACCGAGGCGGCGGCGCCGAGACGGGTGCATTCGTGTGAATCGACGACGGTGCGGCTTGCCGGCGTGCGAAAACCAGCGCCAACGACGCAGAGGCTTAAAAACAGGCCACGCGTTTCACCACCACTGCCTGCGACAGCCGCTCGTGCAGCCACGTTCAATGCGGCGTCGGTCGCGGTAAAGCCTGGTAGCATCTTGCGCTGCTTTTCGGCCATTACTATGTTTTCATCTCTCTCTCTCTCTCTCTCCCTCTTTGAGTTACGTTTTCTTCACTTGTTTGCCCTTCTTTACGCTTAGAAAGAAATTTCATCTTTTCTCTTCTTAGGCAGCTGCCGAGGAGCCAGTACACCATGGCGAGATCACGCCCTTATGAGTATACACTTAAAAAAAACAAGAAAATAACAAAAAGCATGAGCAAATCCAAGCGGTACGAAGAAGGGAACCAAGCCGACGATTCGCACCTCGTGTAGAGGTCAGCGCCAAAGCGCTGCGACTTTCGCCGGGCATGTTGGAACCGCGATCGTTAAGGTTCTCCTCCCCGCCGCGGTGGCTCAGTGGTTAGGGCGCTCGACTACTGATCCGGAGTTCCCGGGTTCGAACCCGACCGCGGCGGCTGCGTTTTTATGGAGGAAAAACGCTAAGGCGCCCGTGTGCTGTGCGATGTCAGTGCACGTTAAAGATGCCCAGGTGGTCGAAATTATTCCGGCACCGCTCTCTTCCTTTCTTCTTTCACTCCCTCCTTTATCCCTTCCCTTACGGCGCGGTAAAGGTGTCCAACGATATATGAGACAGATACTGCGCCATTTCCTTTCCCCCAAAAAAACCAATTATTATTATTAAGGTTCTCCAATTGCGGTCGTTCGTTAGTTTACGTGAATACTATCTCCACGGCTGCATTCGCTCTTTTCCCTGAATTCACACACATCCGTGTAAAAACAAGCTGGGTGTACAGTCGCGCCCGAGACGACATGCAGCACACAGACAATGGTGCATGGGAGAGCGCTTCACGAGACACTGCGGGACTCTCGTTGCGTGCGGAGAATCGAAGAGTGATACGTATAGTAGCCTATTACCATGCAATAGCCCTCAGTGCATGAATTGCAGGTTATACTGAACGCAAGAGTACTTGCACTTGGTATAAGAAAAGAGTTAAAAATAAGGCAAATGCGGCGGAGGTAGAATTTGTACGAGGTTTGTGCGAACATAGAACATGAGATATGATTACAGCCCCCAGCTGCCGGTATGCTGCGCGCATTATATTTCTTTTTTTACACCTACGTTTGGTGCACCGTCACCCCCCTTGGCACACTATGCCCACAGGGATTGTGAATTTTCACAGTGTAAGAACAATTTCGTGCCCCTGTATGCAAGCAGTTTACCCGCCGCGGCACCTCAGTATATTTCTGTTACGTTTGAATCACGAGGTTGCACAATCGAATCCTGTTTACAGCAGCGAAACGCACAGATGCTCGTGTGCTGCGCGATGACAGTGCACATTAAGGAGTCCCGGGTGATCGAAATATTCCACATCTTTCTACAACAGGGACTACTTTATCTACTGCCTTTCACATAATCTTTCACTGCCTTCTTCATGCTTTCCCTCACGGCGTGGTTCAGGTGACGAGACAGTTAATGGGTCTTTCCGCCTCTCATGACCACCGCACCCCACGGGCAAGCACTACTTTCTGCGAGTGAAGTGCAGGTGTATCAAAAATAATTCCAACTAGAGGCTTTTTAGTATACGAAAGCACTACTCCAGACGTACCAACCCCGAGCAAGAATCTTGTCATCTTTCTTAGCTTGTCTAAACTCAGGCAAGTTCGGAGAAGCGTCGCGCAAGCTGCAGCCGACGGGACGAGGGCGCCGCGCCAACTAAGTCACGTAACCTTATGACGTCATCACAACCTGCTCTGGCAGGTGGCAGTTAGGTTAATGACTAGGTCGCGAGGGGTTGCTCGGGACGAGCAACATGGTTCGCACTGTCCCTACCGGCGGCTGTGATAGAAACGGCCACCTGTCAATGCAGTGGCGCATCGACTTAACCGCTGCGCCACTGCGCTGGTAGTGGTAGGAGGACTCGCCGCCATCTATGAATGTGAAGTAGAGAATGACCAATTCTGCACATATGGGCAGTAACCCACTAAAGCTATCGCGTCATACCCTTAAGGCGGAGCTTAGGTGTCCCATCCACTTAAAGAGTGATCACCTGCCTTCGCACGTCTACTCGCTTTAACTACGTTAACCCCCCCCCCCCCCCCCCCCCCCCCCTCACACACACACACACACTTCTACCTTCGGGCCATATTAATACATCGCCAGGGGGAGACGGCAGCTCGCGAGAAGGTCCGTTCTGTTCTTGGCTGCTCATAAATATCCGCCAAAGCGCACTGAGCTGTCATGACGAGAGCCCTCTTATTTTTGCGGTCAGCGGCACGCGCTTAACAAGCACGTACAGCGCAGGGAAAGTTACCAGAATTTCAGTTTGCTCAGTGGCTGCGAGCGGTTTTACGGAGGAAAAACGCTAAGACGCCCGTGTGCTGCGCGATGCCAGTGCACGTTAAAGATCCCCAGGCGGTCGAAATTATTCCGGAGCCCTCCACTACGGCAACTCGTTCTTCCTTTCTTCTTTCACTCCCTCCTTTATCCCGTCCCTTACGGCGCGGTTCAGGTGTCCAACGATATATGAGACAGATACTGCGCCATTTCCTTTCCCCCAAAACTCATTATTATTATTATTATTCAGTGGCTCGGAGCAGCGTCCATCGGGGGGTGCGGTAGAAAGCCATGGTGTGTTCAGGCAGCTTAACGTTCACGATAGGGGAGTCGAAGTACCGATGATGAAGTCACGCCCCGAGTTCACCACTGTGGGTACAGAGGCCGTCGCAAGAGACTAAAACACAGGGGCACATAAACTAATCCTCACGCTGTTTGAACTATCCACACTAAAATAAGAAAAAGTCTACTGGCTGCTAGCGAAACACGGAAATAAACAGTGGTTCTCCGAACGTGAGAAAGAACACATGTTTAACTTACGAAAGAGTCTTGCCTCGGGTCACGACAGCGTTCAGGTGGCCCGACAGAAAGAAGCCAGCTCGTGCTCGGAGTGACCTCTTCTTCAGCGGCGACGACCGCCCTCATTAGAAATTCTAACAAGCGGGCACACTAATTGCTTAGGCGTTGCGAAGGGCCGACGACGTAATGAAACCTTCGATACGGTCGCAATTATTCAGCGCTAATGGGGTGAAACCGGTCTTTGTATATACTGAACCACCCGACCAACATTTCTTGTTGTCGTGTGTGCGCACGCGTTCTTCACACAGTCGCGTTTTATTTATTTATTTATTTATTTATTTATTTATTTATTTATTTATTTATTTATTTATTTATTTATTTGCATATAGCTGCGTCATTTTTACCTCAGACTGTCCCAACTTTCAATACCATGTTACAATTCCGCAGGTAAATGATAAGCCTCGTGTACCCGTGTTTAACTATTCAAATCCGTGTAGTAAAAGTTAGCATCAAGTGAAAACGGCAGACACGCCGGTCGTAAACCCTGACCTAGACAAATAATCAAGTACACATGAAAAATTACAATATACAAAACCTAAGTACATAATTAAGCATGAACCAGCCTCCTAACAAGTAGAAAGTGGCTTCCACTTGCTGATTTCCGTCCATGCATCGTAAGCATAACCTGTTCAGTTTCCTAAACTCAGCAGTTGATACCGTCGACTCGTTTCAGGCTCGATGAAGGATTCCTTTATTTTATCTCCAACGCTGCATCCGTAAATAAGATCAGAGAACTTGTTCCGTTATAAATAAGGATATCAAAACAGACGCCGTCTGGAGAGTGGCTAGCCAACTAACTTCGCCAGGGTAGCAGTGACGTGCAAATAAAGGCATTTATATTGTATTAATTACTCTTGCATATGTTGCACCGTGTGGTACCTCAGCGCTCCATTTTAGGACCTGCCTGTTTTTTTTGTGTGCATTATTGACGCTTAAGACAAGAAACAATAGCGCCTACAGAAACGCACATAACGGAGCAGCGACGCAGGACAACGCAGGATGACGCTTGTAGTGCGGCGTTATTCCACTGTGTTCGTTTTTGTAGGCGCTATTGTTTCCCGTCTCAAGTAGCTTGCGCATTATAGCGAAATTGAAGTTTTTAATTAACCACACTGCTTAAAATTTACTGTGTGCAGTGTGATTACGAGCACATTATTTTGTCATATGCCGCAGTATTAAGAACTTTTCAGATACATGTGGATGCGGTGCAGTGGAAACACTAGAACATCTGCTCCTTCGCTGCTCCGCGTTCGCCGATGCTCGTCGCGATATGCTCGCGGCCTATAGGGCGCAGGGCATACTACCAGACTCCATCAAGACGCTATTGTGGCCGCAGGGCAGTGCGCGCACTCGTGAGCGAACTTTGGTGAGCCTCTGTGCATTCCTCGAACACACGGGCTTGAGGTCCCGTCTGTTCTCCGTCAGGTAGTTACACGCAGTGACCGAACGCTCCGCGAGTTCTACCTTGAACGATTAATAACTGGACGCCCCACTCCAGTTGTAACCTACACAGTGCTGTGCGCGTGTGTGATTTAATTCCTCTAAACTGAACTTATCACGCGCACAACCTGGACACATTACTTATTGTGTAAATAGTTTGTACATATTACTTCTCCCCCTGTCCTCTATTCCTGTCCCCTCACCTCTTTCATTTCATTTCTCCATTCTGCCTGCTGTCCTTTATTTCCGCTGCCCCAGCTCAGGTGCTTCAGTATCGATGGCAGATGCCGGGGCTAGCAAAAATCTTTTCCTTCCTTTTTACTATTATTTTTAATAAAACCACTACCACCAGATACATGTGACTTGCAGTTCAACTTGGACATCTTATAGAACTGGAGTTTGAAATGCAAGATGTTTCTGAACTCAAACATGAATATGCTTCCGTTACTCGTAAAAATAAACAAGTTATTGTCTGAACGAACGTTGTATTGAATACAAATGTCAGTAGTAGCGGATTATAAACGCCTCGGAGGTTATTTTTAGTCTAATCTCAAATTCAACATACCGGTTGAGCACGTTCGTTTTCCTTTGAGGCTCAAATGTCGTTACATTTTATTAAATGCGATGTCAGAACTGCTGCCTTAAAAGTGTACGAACTTTTATATATTCCCAACATTCGTCCAATAAAGCAATATTCGTGTGTCGTTTGCGACCCGCGAACTTCTAATCAGAAATGCTTGAACGGGCATAAACAATTGACGCTCGATTTCTGTCTCGGAATTATAAATCGCCAGAGGTGCTACTGATGTTAAATAAGAAACGCTGAAATGGACCTATTAAGTACACTTTGAAAGCACTTTCGTTTAGGGATGCATCACAAAATTTATCACGGCAAAATTGAAGTAAACAAAGAAGCTTATTTGCGTTTTTCGAAATTCATGTTCAATATACGTGAAATACAGAACTCAGTACATTTGAAAGTATTTGAGGGTGACCTGTGACCTCCCGCACTCATTTTCCACTCCACATCGCCGTCATGCGGTGATGCCAACCCAAGTCCTTGCGGCGGCCCTGGAATGGCATGCTTCGCTGCCGTAGTCGTTGCTGAAACCAACCATACCTTAGTTTTTATGAGATTATTGCATTTATAGTATGCCAGTAACAATATCAAACAACTTGTGATAGGCAGTGGCTAGTTACAAACTATCTTCCACTGCAGATTCAATACGAAGCATGTTAATTCAATACGCAGTGCACTGCGCCAGCGCACAGTGCACTGCCAGCGCGCCCGTGGGCAGCATGTCGTTGCCAGAACGCGTCAAGCTTCGGTGTAATGTATTCTTGCTTCTAGGTTACAGAAAACCAATTCTATTGCTATTTTTATATGTCGAATTATCGATATATCGAACTATTTTGCGATCCCCCTCGAATTCAATATATCCGGGTTCGACTTATTAGGTGAAATAGTTCTCTAAAACCGTAAGTATGAAGACAGCCTGTTGATATCCCCACCACATCGCTGCCATCACGTTCCGTAAAAATGTTTCCGCGCATCATGTATAAAGAGAACACTTATTTTATTGTTGGTCACCCCTTATGTAACACCTCTAATGGGGTCTTTAAGGTAATAAAATGAAATGAAATATACTTCTCGCTTTCCCATAAGTTTCCTCTTCGTATTCGACGAAGAGCCAACGGTAATATTGCCTTTTTAGCACAGGCAAAGCGTTTCATTCGCATCAGCGCAGACCGTGCGTACATGTGCAGCTGTGGTCAAAAGTTTTCAGGTCACAGCGGTTTGCTTTTAAGTCATATGGTCTAGTACTATAACAACATCATCCCGGAAGCTCGAAACGTCCACTAAGGCGAGGACACAATCCTCCTTTCTTTCTAGAGAATTGTGACTACTGGTGTGCTGTAAATGCCCAAATGCGGGCTCAAAAGGAAACACTGTGGCCTTAAAACATTTTATACTTGGCCCTGGCATATGCTTCGCGACTGCTGACATAGCATGAGTGCGACGCATGTTTATAAAGGGGACGGCCCTAACAGCAACAGGGCCACACACATTCTTCTCCAATGCAACAGGGGAAGGCCAGTACACGGGTCTTGTATTTGGTATAGGTTCGAGACTCCATGAAGTTTTTTGCTCAATGCGCCATGTACGTACAGGCATAAGATAATTTGGCTCTTATTCAGTGGCTTTCGCTGTGAGAGCAAGGTAGGCGCCGAAACGTCGACCCTCATGAGAGTGACTGGAGGGTCCCGATCTTTTCTCTCTAATAATTCTGCTCTAACAAGCTCCCTTTGGTCATTGTTAGAAACCTTACTACGATAACACGCTTTATTTAAGCTTTCATAAGATAGTTTCTCGTCTACCAAATCATTCCGGAAGCATTAACCGAAACGCAGGAAGCGCCTGTCCTGTGTTTCGTGTTTCTTCTATTCGTCCTAGTTCCGTTGCGCTTTGTCAGTCTGTGTCGTAGCAGCATTAACCATTTAACAAAATGTCATGGTAAGTTTTATACACTCAGACTGAATAGTGCGTGGCATCGTTGAATGCAGAGGGGCGGTGAAGGGGTGCGGACGGGGGAGTGGCGAGATGCTATCCTATCAGGTCTCGAAACACTGTATAAAAGGTGACGCATTATTGGAGTTGGTACGCCATAGCGTTTTTCTTTTGCTTCTGTAGGCGCCAGTATGAAACCTGACAACACAGAATTAAGTAATAACCAGGGCCCAATGACACGCAGTAGATCCTTCGTGCTAAGCACATGATACTGAGACCGTATGCCGAATAGTAAAGAGCGAGAGTGAAACTTAATGAAGCGCGGCACTAAATATGTGTTAAAGCAGATTTTGTGTCAGCGTCGCCAATGTTGGCTGGTCCGTCAGCTGGTCAAACGAGAGCGAATCCCGCCGCGTTGAGTGGGAAGGGTGCGTACCCGGACCATTCGCTTTTCTCCTGTGCATTTGCCGTTTAGTAGTAAGGGTAAGGTGATGTTCAGTGTGGGGACGTTCGCAGCACTGATGCGTTAATCCGAGTTAGATTGGCTTTAACTTTGCAAACAGGACATGGATGGGAATTTTTACATAGTCCAAATGCAGAAAAAATTGGAGGGCACGATTGAGCTCCTCCTTAATGGTATGACGCGATATCTAATGGGTTAATGGCCATATACGCAGAATTGCTCATTCTCTAACATTCACGGATCCCTGGGAGTCCTCATACCTCTCCTGGCGTATACGCCGGCATGTCAGCGACACGAGCTCCTGAACGCTATCATGTTAAAAAGAGGACAACCAAGCACTACAAGAATATACAGTTGATAGTGCGCGCAACCGTCTATGGGGTCTGCTTCTTCTCTTTGCCGTTGTTGTGTGTTTAAGGGCAGCTAAAATCAAACTCAGCGAAGAAACCTTACTGCTTGCTAGCAAGTGTGGAGACCAGGTCTCGGTTGACGTCACGATCTCGTGGACAATCCCATAACCGAAAATGGTTACTTGGGAACGCCTAAAAGCTCTCAGCTTAAGGAAAAATAACCGAAATAAAAATAAATTTCAGATACACACACGACACGCTGGATGCGACCTATGCAGCATGCATTGCCACCCGTTGCTCTTGATATTGACAACGGCTTACAGCGCATTTCCTCTGTTAATCTTCGTCTTACAGGAGCCCCGAAAGAAGCCCATGTGTTTATCGAGGCTAAGCTCTGCGCTACTACATCCATCTTCTTCACCCAAGCTCACTTCGGTAACACAACCTAACCACCAATGCGGGCATATGTGCTGCATACCATTATGAAGACGGGTGTTCTCTTCACTATTACTCAGGTAAGCTTAGCAGTGTGAACTCAAGTGTGGCCACGAAAGTCTGGCGTGAAAACATGCATTTCTGCGTTGACAATAGAATATATAAACGAAACGAGAAGCTCATATCGCATTTCATAAGACATTCGTGGACAAGCAAGTACTGGGCCGGTCACTGGAATACGACGAGCCTGCCGAGCTTTTGAATAGTATCCCCCCTCCCCTGCTTGCATCTGTTTGCACAACGTGCACTCCTCTCATCTGATAGCGCGGTGCACGATGCATCTTTTTCGTGGCCAATTAAGGGGCGTAAACAGACGCGATAAGCAGCGGGGCGCATTAAGTTACGCGTCCCTTCGGCCAGCAGTACCGGCCCCCGTATGTGTGTGTGTGTTTGAGTGCGCGCGGTAGAGATCCACTGGGGGGCCGTGTTACGAGGGTAATTAATGAGGGCCCTTTTCAGATGACCCCGGGTCGCAAGTTCATAGCCCAGGAGGCGGTCGCAAATTTGAAAGGGGCCGGGCCAGCCGACCCGGCGATTCGACTGGCTCATTAGGATTTATATACACCCCTTCGCACAAGAGGGTCTCTGGAAGCGGCCGTCTTCATTAATAAGTGCTGACACCGCAAGACTATAGGACGACCCTACGAAAAAAAAATATGAGTAGACTCGTAGGTTAATTGTGCGCTATGACCGCCTTGCGGTTCGTGAAATGTATACGTTCTGTGTCGCAGAGAGAGAGAGATGACGCTGACTTCTTTAGGTATGTTTTGTCTGCGCCCCGTCACTATTTCTCGCTTGATATTTTTATAAGCTGTTAGCTGAGCAGGTCTTGTTTTCAAACTGCGCCATTCTTGGCGCACACGATTCCAGTATAAATGACCGCGTGGTACTGAATCACGGTAGGAAACAAACAATAAAAAAGCCAGTTTGATCACGACTCAGTTTCCGCGACGTCGCATACACAATTTCGGTAGATTATACGAACGTAGCAAAGTGTTTTTTTTCACCCATTGCTAAATACACTTGCACTTGTAACTCAAACATGGACGCATGTCTTGAAGCTGCATGCGTGCTCTTGAGTTCCCCGCGGTGTCCTCATCCAAACATTGAAGACATATCAACGCACGAGTTTCAAGGGGACGACAACATCAACAACAGTAAGAACAACAGCTTCGCGTATCTTCCTTGCTTGTAGAACCGGCAGTGTCCACTCTATTCTTTGTGCTGTCGAACTGGACGATTCCCTCTCTCATCCCCTCTCTCCAAGCTATGAAGTGTAGCTGGCTGATCAATTCCCAAAGGAATTAACGACTTTTCCAACTTTGAACGCCGACTCACTCCACACGTGAGTTTTGATTGGAGTGACATCGAAGTTTCCTTTGAAATGCTTTTGTGATGAGTTATCGGTAACTATCCTAATAGACGCGAGGAACGCAAAAAGAAAACAAACCTTTATTCGACTGGGTGTAGATGAACATTGTTCATCAGTACACTTTCACCTACGAAGCTTAAGAGAGAGTCAAGCAGGTAACTCTTCACGTTGTGCTTCGCCGCATAACACAACGGTGTAGCGGGCGAGCACCTCGTCTCGAGCATCGCATTTCACTGTCAATGTGGATCTTTGTTTTTTTACCTCATCCATGCAAATGCGAGCTCACCACTCGTCGTGCGTCAAAGGCAGGGAAGCCGCACGTCGTGATTAACGTCATCTCAGTTAATGGATATATCAAGCATGGATTTGCACCACACTTGCGTACACCGGTCGCGAACGAAGCCCACTATTAGGGACGAGCAAACTTGGACGCTAGGTTCCTTGTCGGTGGACAGCTGCCTTATCGTCGCGCGGGAACCTACGGCGTTCTCGTGCTTTCCCGCCCGTTTCCACGCGTGGCGGGGTCGAGTCGCTTGGCGACACGGTCGAGTCGCTTGGCGAAAAAGAAAAGTGCGCCGGAGTTGCTGTACCCATCGCCCCATGGCGCGAATTCATCAATCAGAGGATGTGCCGTCAGACTGCTATCTCCAGTGACGGCCGCACCGAAGTCAGCCAAGCTTAAAGATCACCCCAGCCCGTCCCTGCACATCTATCTCCTCCGCCTCCACTTCCCAATCAAATTGAATAACGCTGCCAGAACCCACCACGGCGAGACACCGACGAACAACAGCATGGCGCTCCGAGCTGCTCTGTTCATCTGGCAACAACTTTGTGGAACACAAGGAAAAACCAAGGTACCGCAGATAGCTGGAGGACACAGCGGACGAAGTCCTCAGTTAAAAAAAAGAAAAAGACTACTCACGGGTTCAGCACTGTACTGAGTTTGTTCATTTGAACGAGAACCTGCGACCGACCGTACCTGGAATTGCCGTGACGCCGCGAGTTGCTTCCTAAAGTGTGTCTCTTAAGGAGAATTTAGCGTCTCAACATGCAGTTACTGCCCACATGAGCCCTACACTGCACGCGGGCAGGCACGTCGAAACAGTTCTTTCCCCGCCCCTGAAGAGGACGACAGGTCTGGGAGCTTCATGTGCAACTTGGCTCGCACGCTGAAGAATTTCTTGTCACCGTTTACAAGCTCACGATTATATATGTAGTCAAGCATGGTTTAGCCATTCTGCTTTAATGGATTATTTACTGCCAACACTGCAGTGCTTGGAGAATCAGTCTTGCACTGGCCGTGGCATGGAGGTTTGATTCCTGAATTGGGCCGCATCCGTGTTCCACTGCGAAGGTTGGAGGAAGGTTTTCTTTTTCAGTAATCCGGTATTCTACTCAAACATACACTGAGGACAGCTCCATGCAAATATTGGAATCAGTAAAAACTGATTAACTGGCTTTTTCTGGGCATGTCCACGTCTGTCCAGCAACAAAAGGGGCATTTGTATATGGCTGAGAAAATTGCATTGAAAAATTAATCTGCCACTCAACTCCAACTCTTGAAGTCTACAGAAAAAAGGACTGGTTTCCATCGTTTCGAAGTCAATGGAGATGTAGACTAGTCTCTGAGATCAGCACAAAAAAAAAAAAGTGTCGACTCATGCAGTTTACCTGCCAAATCAGCCGGGGGTGGTGAAACCTCTATTTCGTCTTTCAGGTTTTTCTGCCTCACAAATGTTCTCTTTACACTGACAGTAGTTTCTGTCGTTGGAACGCAACAGAGCTTGTTCTCAGTGTTCTTTTAACTATGGCATGGTAGCAAAGTGGCATAAAAAACATGTGTACGTTTGAAGAAAATGATTCGAACGTCGAAGGAAAACATGCCAGCAGAGCTTACATGCATTTTGGAACTAGTCGCCCAGTATTTAATTCCGATTAATTGGTAACATTTGCTAGTAAATAAAGCGTTTTAACCCTGCCCCCTGTGTTCGCAAAAATGGTGGTGGTGGTGTTGATGTAAATGTACAGGTGGGATTAGCCTTACGGTGGCCTGTCGGCAACTTCTCCGCCTGAGTCACTGATTTAAGTGATTGCGTCTCTGCCACTATCCCATGAGGCTAGTGTCCTCTAAAGAAAACTTCAGTAGCGATCGTGACACCTGTCGCCGCTCAGTTCGGGAGCCTATATAGGGTACATGATGCGTGAGGCATCGTCCACGGGAACGTTCAGTGTCCTCAGGTTTTCCAGGAGTGTCTCACGCTCGGAACAAAAACGTGGGCACGCTGAAACAAAGTCGTTCACATCACTCACGACATCACAGTGTACACACCTAGGTGAGGGGGCGCTGTGGATATTGTGCAACCATACCGGCGTATAGGCATAGTTCGTGCGAGTCGATGCAAGAGAGTGGCTCTGTCGCGCGACAAGCCTCACGTAACGCAAGGGAGGTGCAATGGTGGCCGAAGTGCAGAAAAATGTTGCACCACTAGCTGCCTAGCAAAGTTCTCGTCCTTTAGGACAGCCTCTACAATGCTACAATGTTTTGTTGTTGTTTGCTGTTCCTTGCTACTTCCACATCCATTCCTCCTTGGTTCTCAGTCATTTCTCGCTTTTACGTGGCTCGCACGCGTAAGACAATAAAAAAATAAAGAAAGGTGGCTCGGTTCCTGGGAGAAAAATGACAGAAGCGAACGGAAGCAGACAGACAAGACGCTCATTTTGGGCTCCCCCGAACAGCACAGGGAATTAGGTCCCCCCCAGGGTTGTCGCAGCTATCGAGGAAGAAGGCTTGCGTGCCCACATGTCGGCACGGGGGACCAAACGGAATGACGACGTCCCTGCCATGTCGAACTCTAAACACAGGCGCGGGGGACAGGGCAGGACACGTGAACGAGCGAAAAAAAGAAAGCCAGAGGAGAGAGTGAGGGAAGAGAGTGGGAGGGAGAGAGAGGGGAGAGGGTGAGAGAGAGGCAGGAAAGCAGAAAAGAACCGTAGGCGGGTGCACTGAAGCTTCGCATCGTGGGTGACAAGAGGACGGTTGGACGCTCGTGTGTGGAAAATATGCGAAGTAAACGACATCAGCTGACAAGCGCGCGTAATTTATGATGGCCCGTAATGAACGAAAAGTGGACGCGCTGGCGGGACACAAATGACGCGACCCTCGGGCTCTTCCTGCCTCCTCCTCTGATGCCGCGACGCGCGGGACACGAGTTTTTTTTTCTTTGTCTATCGGGTCGAGATAAGCATTTCATTTTCTTCTACTTTTTCTTCTTCTTCTACCTTTGGTCTGATGCTGAATGCCCTTGGCTACCAGAGATTCCTGCCTCGCGCATGCTTTCGTTTCTTCCTTTGTTATTTATTTCTGCTTGTATCTGCCCGCAGTTCCCCGGCAAAGCGTGTAGTCGCGATAGCAAATATTCGCTCCTAATTTCCCAGTCACTTTCTTTCGTCACGGGGACCTGACTGCGCCCGTGGCTGCTGCTTCCCCCGTGAGTTTTCGCGGAATGCAATGGCGCGAGCATCTTCCTACAACAGTTTCTTTTCAGAACTTCTTACTGTTACTGGCACGAAAAAGTGCCCGTTTTACTTGATGATTAAGCGACTTGACTCGGGCTACGCTACACTGTAGTCGAACTTGTGGCGCAGACCGCTTTCACACCTAGATGCCACGAGTGCAGCTCTGTGTCCATCTCAGTCTTGTTCCGCATATTCCTGAGGCAAAAATTCATCTCGCGCGTTTGTTTTCCAGAAGATAATGGAAGCTTTATTCAAACTCGCAAAGCTTTCGTCATTATAAGATCCTGAAGGGTGGATTTCGGTTAGGTTTTGCGGTTGCGGAGACAAAAACCGTGTTTCTTTTATGAAATCCATAAAATTAGAAAGGGAACCGCCTTAAACACGTAATAGTGTTAACGAGATGTTTGAGAGAGGAAAATATTAGCGTATATCCAAAATATTACACACACAAAAGTAATGCTTCGTGTTTTAATTATGTGACCCTAACTGACTCCAATGTAGGTGCAAATATATGTGAGACGTGTCCGAATTTGGTGAACCGTAAATTCTGCAGTGAGTGGTCATAAATAATTGCACTAATTGCACTTGGACGGGGCGAAATTAGCGTAAACATGGATGACTGGTAGCAAAGCGACTGAGCAAGACAGAGACGAAGCATTACAAGCGTTAAGTGGGCCTTCAACTGTTGTCGACTGATAACAGACTTCAATTGTTGTAAGTAGATAAAGCCCTTGTGAGCCGCCGCGGTTTCTCAGCGGTTATGGTGCCCTGCTGCTGACACGAAAGACAAGGGTTCGATCCCGGCGGCGGCGGCGGTCGCATTTCGATGGAGGCGAAGTTCTAGAGGCCCGTGTACTGTGCGATGTCAGCGCACGTTAAAGAACCCCAGGTGGTCGAAGTTATCCGGAGCGTCCCACTACGGCATCCCTCATAGCCTGAGTCGCTTTGTGACGTTAAACCAGATACCCTTATGGAGGGAGGTGGCATCATACCTGAGGCAGGAAGGGAATCTCTTGCGTGGCGCATAGATGCCGGATCAGGCCAGCGATCCGAGCTCGCACTTTCCGAGTAGGCTCCCAGAGCCTAAATCGGCGTATCTGCAAAGACAAGTGGAAAGCATGAATGTCGTACGCATGGTCTAGAGGCGCCAGACGGACACAACGTTTACTTCCTGCATTGCCGGTAGGAAGAGCGACGTATTCTACTCGAGCTTCGACTGACTTACCGTCTCATTGCTGGTATCAAATCAGGATGGGGTGGGGGAAGCATTTCATTTCATTCATTTCATTTTCATTTTATTGCTACTCTTGCCATACAAATTGTCAAAACTCTGACTGAACCCATAGCCAGAGGCTAGTGTGGGGTTCAGAAACAAAATACATGATGGCAATGACACAGCACTTGTGTAAAATGAAAACCACAAAATCACGGCGAAAGACCAAAATACAGCATACAATGAGGAGAAAATAAAGTAATGTGCATTTTACAGCGGAATTAATAAAGATCTGTCATGAACAACACAGTACAACAAACACAAACCGAAAACGACTGTCACATAGGTCAAATAAGGCTAATAAAGTATGTTCTTAATGTTTTATTTGTTTCATGGGACTGTTTTATTTCTGGGGGTAAAACATTCCAAACCTTGGCTCCTGAAAACTGCACCAATCTTTCGCTGTAGATGTTATTATTCGGTGGCAGATTAAAGGTACCATGTGTGAGGTTTCTTGTGAAATGAAGGCGGCGCTTTATTTGAAGCCATGTCAGTCTTCTCGGTTCGGTCCGAGGCGGTCCTCCTTACAATAAACGCAGAAAACGACGCTGCGATCAAGTTTAGACGAAGCGCCCGACAGTGGAGTGCTTGTGGCGGGAAGCAGCAGCATATGGGGGGCAGGAACGGAATTCTTGCGCGATCCATGGATTCCGGACCGGAGTCAGAAATACGAGCACCCATTTGCTGAGCTGGCTACGTGCTGTCATGTTGAAGGGGAGATCCTAAGTTGGCATATCACCAAAGCCAAAGGAACCTCCATGAAAGGCAGTCATGGACGTCGTGAGCATTCGGAGGCGTCCGAGGGTCACGCTATACACAATGGCTCTACTGCCGCGAGCAAATGTGTGCCCTACCAAGTGAACTTCGACTAAGCTGCATCCTCCGCGTCCCTTATAGCCGCAAAGTGGTGTCGGTATACAGCATTACGGGTACCGCTTTCATCTGCAGCCATGTCAGTTTTCTCGTTTCGATAAGACACGGTTCTGCCTATCGAAAACGCAGAAAACCAGGCGCTCGCGATGCAGTGTAGTCGAAGCACCGGACAGTACAGTAGTTGCGGCGGGTGGCAATGGACACAGTGCGCACGAAAGGAATCTTGCACGACCCATAACTACAGTAGCGGACCAGATGACATCCTGGACCAAGCGCACCAATACCCTAGATCAAGTATGACAATGTGGGATTCAGCATATCTGCAAGAAAAAAGAAGGAGTTATACACAGCAGGCATACTACAGTTGAGCATACTCACCATGTTAGCAAAGTGAGCGCGATGGAAGCCTTAAGCCGTGAGACTGAAAAAAAAGTATAAGAAAAGCTAACTACCAACCTTGGCTGCAGCGGAAACGCGATGTGCCGCAGACCGTATAGGCAGCGTCCGTTCTTCGCAGTTGCTAGAAGAGGCTCGGCGAGAATTTCCGAGCGCCGTATACGGTCACAAACCACATGTCGCTCGCCAGCACATCTGCGCATGGGCGTTGGTGGCACGACATAGTGGCCTGGTCTCAACGCCGTTCGGAACGAGCTTTTGTTCCGCGACGCAAACGGCATCGGGCTCTCATTTATAAACCACCTTGAGGCATCGAGCAATCAGGGGCGCACCCGCAAATTCCTCGCTGGTTGAAAACTACAGCTGGCCTGCCTATAGCGAGCTGAGCCTGAAGCTGTACACACCGCGAATCCTTGCTCACTGCGGCGCTTCCGTCACGGACAAGAAACCCGATGGCGACAGTCCATGAAACCTCTACGTGCTGCGTGTTGCTTGCTTACTATTATGCAATGCTCGCAGAAACAGCGCTTGTGAACCTTAAATTTGTTCAAATATCGCAGAACAGGTTTCACAGACATGTCACCCTCGCCGCGAGGCCTATAGCCTCGCACTCACCTTCGATGCCGACGGCCTGGCTCGAAGCGTAGTCTTCGGCAGTCGTCGGTACGTCGTGAGTGCAACCGCGTCAGGCGTCTCCAGGGGACAGTGAAGACGACACCAACCCACTGCAACGGGCACAAAGTCGCGTCCAGAAGCACTGTCGCCTGTACAACAGAAATATACTCGTGGCTTGCACCAACAAAGAAAGAACAGCGGTCTCTGACGGACCATCGCATTTTGAACCCGGGATATTCGGCCGACAGGACTTTTTTCTAAAGCGGTCAGGGCTGTCAGACTTATCAGAGATAGAAAGGTTTCCTCCGGGTGCAGAGGCCGGGGGAACAGTGACACAGCACTTCGCCGCGCCGCTGCTTCCTTGCGCAGACAGCGCGCCGCCGCGTTTTCTGAGACCAGACTTTTTTCTTTTTGGTTTCGTCGTCTGCCACTTGCCCGGCTATAGATGAAGTGATACCAAGACCTTTGCTATGAGACGCGCAAGCTGCGCCATGCATGCGCATGCTAAAGCTTGGGTGACAGTTTTCGTTCCTGTTATCTCCTGCAGCTATAATAAGCGGACTGAAATATAAAAATTATTTTTGCTCCCGTTCGTGTTATTCCAAAAACCTAAGTGTTCTGACTTCCGCAGAATGAACGAAGCGCCTTCAAAGACCGAACAGCTGAGTTCCTGGGACAGCTGTGCATTAGGCATCCAAACAGCGAGACACTGACGTTCAGTTTTTTTCTGAATTTATTTTTCAGTGGCTCTATAGGCTGGCCGTGCTGGTAGCTCTGCGCGCGTTCCTCTAATTTCCTTGCCTGTTTGCTTCTGCAAAGGTCTATGTGACCGGTTGGCTGGCCTAAAAGACGTCCGATGATTCTTGGCCTCGGCTGGCTGCTATGGACAGTAGTCCCCGAGCTTCACGCCAGATGACAGAAAACGCTTGTCTCACCTTAGAGCTCCCGAGGACATTTATACCATCTGCGGCTCAGAAGAGATGGAGTACGATGGTGGACACATCGAGGTCGTGATGATGATGATTATGAATTTTTATGGCGCAAGGGCAGCTTTGGCCAAAGAGCGCCATGGCACAAGGTAGTTTTCATTGCACAAGGTGAGGTCTGAGACCCATTTACCAAGCATCTCATCCTAAATAAGCTGAGCACCACGCAGGGGAAAGCTTGCACCCATTGTATCACCGGTGGGTACCCGGCGGCACTGGGGATCGAACCCCGCACCTCCCGCATGCAAGGTGGATGGATACTAGGCCACCGCTGCGGTCACATAGAGGTTGTGAAACGACGGCGGGCCTGTAGTCGCCGAGCATCCCGACAATATACCAGTTACAGTGGACAAGCATTTTCATGCACGAGCCGCCGCGGTGGCTCAGTGGTTATGGCGCTCGGTTGCTGACCACAAAGGACGCGGGTTCGAGCCCGGCCGCGGCGGTCGAATTTCGATGGAGGTGAAATTCTCTAAATTTTCGAAACGTTTCTAAAAATTATCTAAACTTTTAAAATGTTTTCTTGTTTGTGGCGAAACGTACTTATAAAAGTGGGCTTCTTCGCAATAAATCGCCAGTGCTAGTCAGCGCTCCCGTGTCGTCTCTTCCGTGAGCCCATGTCCTTTTGCGACGTTTTAAAATGAATTGCCATCAACTCGCCCAAGCTTCTACATTGGCCGTGTTCATTTTCTTGCTCGCCTTGGTTAGGGAGTCAAAAATGTTTGCAACGCGACCCGCTTCCGCAAAGTGGCCGTGCCCTTTCGGATGCGTTCAGGCGTGCTGCTGGCAGTTCTGCCCGCATGGTACTAGGCGTTTTCGTAACGGTTGTCTGTGAGGCACAATGTTATTTGTAGGCTTTCAAAACACTCTTGCACGATTAAATGAGGATGTCGCTGTTGCAGCGACCGTGAGCTTCGGACCTAAGATGAAGGCGTATGCCTGTTTTCGGAGGGCCATACTGCATGTATCAATTGGCTTGCATGGCTCGTCGCATGCCCCACCAAGGCCATGAAAGCGTAGATAGCGAGCTGCTGTTTTTATGTCACGTGCATTACTCGTATAATAGCACCGCACTGCGGCATTTAGGTGAATTTTGTGTCCATAGAGCAATCAAATTCGACATGCGTATTGCAAATTCCACTGAATGCTTAAATACAAAATTTCACTGAAGTACCTTCGGTAGTTTTGACATATATCCCAACCTATGACGCAGCGCCGCCATTTTCTACGGTGGATGCTTCTCGTCCGCGAGTCGCACCAGCGGCCATGGAGCCTAGGTTTCGCAGCATTTAAAGCCCGGTTTTTGCTTGTTTAGCTTCAGAGACGCAGTCGCAGCGCAGTCCCATCCCGTCCCACAGCCTATAGTGCAAGTCGCCGTACTGGTATAGGAGGTCGCACCCGGGTCATCTTTTACTCGCTGCTACCATTCCTCGCTGCTGGTCTATTATACAAGCATCGTTGGCATGTGATCGCCTCAGATGGGGTAAGGTTGGTTGGATAATGGGGTTTAACGTCCCAAAGCGACTCAAGCTACGAGGCACGCCGTAGTGGAGGGCTCCGTAGTGGAGGGCTCCGTAGCGGTGGGCCCTCACGTTATGCGCGTTAATGCGACCTTGTGATGTATTAAACGCTATACGTATAAAAGCCGATGTGCGAATGTTTTATTTCTTCACGCTTCCTACAATCGGTTTCGCTTTAGGAGTTTTAAGTACCAAAGCGTCTTCAGGCTATGATGGACGCCGTAGCGGGAAACTAGGGATAATATAGACCATTTGGGGTTATTTAACGTGCACTGACATCTCCACAGTACAGGAGCCTCTCGGATTTCACCTCCATCGAAATGCGACCGCCGCGGTCGGGATCGAACCCGCGTCTTTCCGGTCAGCAGCCCAGCACCATAACCACTGAGCCACCGCGGCGGCTTACATTAGTATGAAAATAATTGTTACATGACACCAGCCAAATTATGAAACATGGCGAACACTCGAAGAAATATACGACTAGGTGTAAGAAATGTTCCAAGTTACTTAGAGACATTTATCCCAAGTAGAAGGCAAGTTAAGAACTTCGCTCAATGCCTTCGGAGTTAACGAGCCTGGCTCCAACGATAACGATCTCGTGTAAAAAGAAGTGTTTCTTCGCACTCACTTTTCTGACTAGCACCGGAATGCTCGTACTGCGCTTCGATGCCACGGAGATATTCGTGGTTTCCATTCTGAAAAAAAAAAGGAAGTTGTACGTAAGACTTATTTTCTTGGCTCCTAGTGATTTACCGAGATTTAAACATCCTTGTCCAGTGTCTTCCCCTTCTAGCCTCATTTCGACTCCACAGTGAGCAACCTGAAAACCAACTGCTATTCATACTAACGCTACCATTCTGTTTTCTTTAAAGACAGCGCTAGATAGCATAAGAGCTTAGCATGGGTGGAAATCTGGCATACCTTCAGCGCTAGCAAAGAAGGGACAGCTGCTTCTGCGCTCTCCTTCGTTTCGTCTATGGATTTGTACAAATGGTAACCGCAAAGAAAACCGTCGATTTCTACTAGAGTTGTAATTGCAATTGCTTTATTGCCACTAATTTACATTTTCACAGTCCTGCGCCGCTTAAGCACACTGTGCTTGTGTGCGGCACTGGCAGCCAGCAGTATACATGAGTGGTCCTTCGCGCAAAGAAGTAAAAAAAAGAATATTTTTAACAAAGGGACCAACAGTGTATATACAACTTGCTCAGAGTGACGCATATTCAGGAACACGGCATCAGGCAGCTATGTAGAGTTCTAAAAAGAATTATACATCAGAAAAAAAAAACAGAATTTACGGCAATCGTAAAAAGACAGATGCTTCTTAGCGCTCGCTTCGCACGTGTAACCGAACAAAAGCATAATTCCTGCTCAGATAACTTGTTGAATAAAAAGGGGACAAATACCTCTGCACCTTTTACCATATTTCGTGTACATTTTTGGCAATGTGTAAAATTCGGTTTTCCTTAGGTTAATTTTACTTCCAGTTGTATCTTCTTGCTTCGTCTCATCTGCTGCGCGCTGGGGTCTCCAACCAGCTCTCCCAACAAATTGTCACTCTAAATCCTTGTTCTTCGTGACTATACATGTGTCCACTCGTGCGGCGTCCAACGGCGCCATCATTATCATCCTTTTGATAGAAATTATCACAATGATCCTGAGTCATCATGGCGTCCGGCAGCAGCAGCAGCAGCGATGGGTACGCGAGGCCCCGCGCGGGCGTCCGTGACGTACCGGCCTGAAACGAGCACCGGCAGGTCCCCTGGTGGCGTAGCCGGGTGGGCGTGATCAGGCCCGCGAGGTTACGCCGAGAGCATGAATTAATGGCGCGCGTGGAGCATCATTAGCCTCGCCAAAGCGCTGGGTCATCGGGATCGCCTCTCCGCGTCGTCAATGGCCGCCGCTGCCGCCAAGACGTGCGTGCGTGGCCTCATCCGCGTCTGCGTTGCGCAACACCAGGCGGCGGTGGTGTCGGGGGAAAGCGCTCCTCCTCAGCTTGCGTCGGGTTCAGCCGAGTTCCTGAACCAGGATCGCCCCTTGGTATCCGCGAGCCGACTCAAGAAAGATGAACGGAGCACGTACTCTTCCGCATGCTTGGCACGAGGACGGCTTGGAGGGGACGCTGAAGCGTGTCTTCCATTATTGTCGTCATAAGCTCAAAAGTAAATTGAATTAGACGCAACTAAATCTCGTCTACGGTGCTGGAATACTTTCATTTTCTTATTAAACTCAAAAATAGGCTGCCGCGGTGGCTCAGTGGTTGTGACGCTGGGCTGCTGACCCGAAAAACGCGGGTTCGATCCCTGCCGCGGCGGTCGCATTTCGATGGAGGCTAAATTCTAGAGGCCCGTCTACTGTGCGATGTCAGTGCACGTTAAAGAACCTCAGGTGAGCGAAATTTCCGGAGCCCTCCACTACGGCGTTCCTCATAGCCCGAGTCGCTTTGGGACGTTAATTAAACCCCCATAAACTAAACTCGGAAAACGGGCTGCTCCACAAGATCTACTGTGTTGCGCTACCTCTGTGCCTGAGTTCAGCTCTTATGGGCGATGTCCAGCATTTTTTTTCTAATGTGGCCATGTTTTGGCGGTGAGCGTGATACACTGCTGCACAGCATGAGGAGATAAAATTCACCAGTGGACAGCGTCGTAAGCGTTGTCTACTGCAACAATCCTCCAACTCTGAGACACGTGGCAGTAAATTACTCTTGGACTTTTCAAAGAACACTGCTCCACTGGGGCAGTGGTAGGAGGTGAATTTTTTTAAAGGTGACGCAAAGGCGGAGCGATTCTCAAGCCAGGCAGTTCTCATCCCGCTATTTCACTAGCAATGCCGGTACCATCGGCAACGGGATCTCGTGATGACATAATACCTTAAATGTAAGTTGGGTGGTCTTGGTTTCACCACGCGGCCTTTATTGATTGTAAGTGCTGTTAGATCAGCCAAGCCGGGTCTTGCATACCAACGGATTACAACCGCGAAAGTCGCCTGCAAACTTATCTGCAATAATGTCACAGATCTCATCAAGAGTTCTAAAGGGGGAAAAAAACTAGAAAGAATGCTACGAATGACCAAGGACTGTAGATTAGAACTCAACATATATCTGGTATAGCGACGTTGCAGAACGTGCAATATTTGTTTCCAACGTTCAATGCTTACTTCACGAATCGCGGGAGTATTTTGCCGAATGAAAAGCACGACCGATTACCGCACAGACTATAGGCATAAATAAACTATGTTCCCTTAGTCAGCGCAGCCACGAGTCCGAGGGAAGCTTGAATCCTCCCCGCGGAGTTACCATCACATGAACAAAATCTCACAGGTCTCAGAGCCGGTGCGATAAGGCGAAAAGAGCGGTGTGATGAGGGCGAATTATCTCGCAGTGTTGTTACATCGGTAGCACTATTCCTGCTTTCAATCGGTAGCAACGCTCTGAGATGTGCCATTCAATATCATGGTTATGGTATGTTTGGTGAAGATGCATCGAGCGGTCAGTCGACATGCTCTGATATGAGTGCTTGCTCCTGGTATCTGCTTTCGACAGCAAGCATCAGAAACACTGCTTCGTTTCCTCCACTTGGTGGCGTATAAATATACAGCATGCGACGCATCCACAAATTCTTTTCACAACCTAAAAAACTTATATGAACAGCTTGGCAGAGGCATTGAAATTCTTTTTATTTTATGCGCAAGAAATTTTTTGACGCAGAAATTCATGTATGCAGGCGGCGCACCGAATACTCACGGAGGCACTAATATTCTATTCTCGAATGGACTGGAATTACTCGGCTAATTTTTTCCTCTCAGAATGCGTCGAAGAACTTCTTGTGAGTAGCAGGCACGGTCTGAAGAGAGTAAATGCTGCTTACAAGCTCCTCGAGTGCCGTAAGTGCTGTGAAGAATGATTATGGCAAGAAAACCACAAAATTGTAGTAAAGGTTCTGAACAAATCACATGGAACGAAATTTCGGTGCGTACCTGCAACCAACGCTATCGGGTTTTTGTGAGACTTTTAACGAACACAGTATTAGGCAAGACATTGCGATTTTACGTATCCTATGAGTCCACTGGATGCGATATTTTGGGCAGCGCGTTCGATTTATGCCTGTACTGCCTATGTGTACATGCCTGTACATGCCTGCTTGTGGGATACTGAAGTCATGGGATGATTGTCCGGTACGTTACCAGTGTAAAAATGAACAGATTGCTCGCAGACGATTTCCAGGTATTGCGGTGTAGACAGCTTCTGTCGTATAACTAGGGTTTGGAGGAGTTTCCAATTTATATTTTTGAAAATTTTGCGGACTTTTTTCGGCCTTAATTTCAGAACCCAAGTGTCGTTTTATCTTTTCACCGAATATTATTTTCGACGAATGAAATACGAACTTTTTTAGGTGATTTAATGCAGAAATCCTGCGTGGCCAAAAGTCAATTGAAGCCTCTGTCTCGGTGTTTTCGTCATTATGAACAATTTATTTACCAGTAATTAGCATGCAGGTGGCAGTACTTGGACCTGTGCTTGTAGAAGGAATTGCTCTCATCATTAAAAAAAACAAACAAGTTGTACGAGATAGCCGGCAGACGAAAACGCAAGTTGAAGTTTACTCGGTTGACATGTTAACGTCGGGTTGTCGCTCTGGGTTGAGCGCGAGGGCGGGACACCGCGTAGTCTGCGTGTTGATGGCAGCGATGCTATATACTGCCTCCCAGTTGTCGCGGTAGCCAGAACGTTCATTTGCGTGACGGCTTCGTGTCAGTGTCCTGCATGCAGATTATTAACCTACTTAACCGACTGACTGCTATAACCAGGTGATGATAGTGAACGAACAGTGCTTAGATAGCAGGCAGCGAGGAGGTCGTGCTTTCCGGACGTCAGACGCGTGTAAGCTAGTGGACCAATAACTCAAATCGTAGAACTGCGCTGCTTATCCAACATCATCATAGTCGCACCATGCCCTGGCTTCGTGCATGCTTAATTTCAGATTTGACTGAGTGTAACTCGCATTCAGCAGCAAACTACCTATGCATTGCATGCCAAGAATACTGACCTTCTTCGGTTAACATCGAGTTTCGAAAACTGAATTCGGCTGATTTTTATCGTTTTTTTTTCTGTTCCGAAATGTCCAAACCCTACGTATAACATAAGCAGCTCTTTTTACTTTCGTTTCTCTACAACTTTTGTTTTTGGCTTCCTCCCCCTCTTTCTTTTTTTTTATTGGCAAAGAAAGTAGCCGATGCACGCTGCATCTAAATCTCTGCACAGTGCACTTAGTGCAGAACATAAAACTAAAACAAAAACAAATTCGTATATCTCTTTCGTCGCCTGGTTTCCACCAGAATACGCAATACGCACAATTGATCATCGGTCCACGGAAGGGCACCAGACTCGCACTAACGCCTCCAAATGTTGCCCCGAGAACTCCGAAGACCAACGGGTTCAATACGCCATGTAACCGGACTGCTCCTGTGGTCAACCATCGTCTTCCGTTGTGTTATTTTTTTCGCCTCCCCTCATTTCACCCCTGACATTCCGACGAGCACGCCGACTTAACCACCCCCAACCAAAAGCCGGATTCGGCTTAACGCGCAACCGTTAGCGCCTGCCTTCCCGCCGCGGTAGACCTCACTCGAAGCACGGATACGCGCTGCACAAAGAGGAGAAGAGTTCGGGGGAAGGGTGTCCTCTGGACGTGTTTCTGTCGATGGCCAGCCGAGGCCACAAGAGGTGGAGATGCCGCCCTCGCAGAAAAGACTCCGCGTCCTCCCCTTCGCCCTCACGGCTGTAGCAGCCAGCGCTGGAGCCAATTACAAAAAGACGGACTCGGCGTGCCATATTTCATAGCTGCACAGAGCGCCAAACTGGCCGACCTAGAAGCCTCGCGTCCGCGGCCCAACGCGGTGCGCTCTCTCGCTGCTGCTGCTGCTGTTTCTTGTTCTTCCTATATAGTGTTTCCGGGGTGCCTGCGCACCAACGCGCGGGTCACTCAAGAGACCCGAGGTCGCATACAAACGCGAAGGTTGCGCCGCCGCCGCCGGACTGGACCGAGCGGACCAAGCAGTGCCGAAGGTGAGCCGCAGGTTCGGGTGTGCTGTGGCGTGTGCCGCTTGTCCACACCAATTAGGGTTGCGTGAACACAAGCGCGCGCTGCAGGCGGCAAGTCGTCAAGACAAGGAAAGAAAGGGGGGGGGGGGGGGGAGCAGCAACAACATGTGCGTCACACTGCATCGCCGCTTTGCGTTGTAAGAGCGAATGGCTCGTGGCTATGGTGCTGGTTGTTCTGGCTGGTAATGTAAAAGGGGCCTTGGAGAGCGTGTCAGATGCGGGGCGTCTGTGCAGTCTCGTAAAGAAGCGAGCCCGTGTACGAGTGAAGAGAAGAGGAAAGCCGCCAGAGCGGGCTATTATGTGAAGAGGATGATAAGAGAGAGATGCTCTCTAATCGTTTGTACTCCGGCGTGTTCCATGGGGGCTCTTGTCGCCTTATACTTGCTGGCGTCCATTGGAGTCAAAAAGCACGTCTCTTATTGGCTATTCGGCGAGCAGCGGTGTTGACGGAGAGGGGCGTAAGTTCATGGGACACCTTATACGGCAAGTACAAGTATGGTAACTCACCAAAATCATGCTTCTTTACAACTTCTACCTGTGGGACCTCTATTTCTTGTTCTGCGCACGCCTGGTGCCCACCTTTATTGCACACGTACTCGTGTTGTGTTCATGAATGTCTGCGACAGTGACTTTTTTACATACAGACGTCGTCCTATTGTACAGTGCACACCGGATGTAGAGCTCTTTATTGAATCTGGTCTCCCTTCCTCTTTCTAGCCACCCTCCTCTCTTTCCCTACCTGTGGGACGTCAGACCAGAGACGCGGTCCTCAGACAAGCACAGTATACCCCTCAGCTCTTCGTCAAAATAAAGATCTTTTCTCTCAGTTAATATCTTTACGCCAAGCAAGTGGTAACAAGAAATTGTGATGTGTAGTGATGCTATATAGGCACGCATGTACCGTCGAGGACTAAAGTCTCTTCACCACGTGCTCCGTAAATATTATCAGACCAGCCGGCACAAGGCCACACTTGTGGAGGTGAAAGTCAGAATCTAGTTGTTCACCTCCACTTGTGCGGTGGTATCCAGCCGGCGGCTAACTATAGAGCTATCGACTTCGTCTACGGAGCACGCGGTCCACAGACTTTTGTCCCCGACTGTACGTGGAATGTGGACGCACCGACCAAGAAAGATAGCAAAGAGTAAATCTGGTGAGCGCGCGCCACCGCCAGTACACGGAAAGCTCCGTCCTGTAGTTTCACGGAGGCATCGCTGTGTAGCTGCTATACCAAAGAGTCATGTCTCCCTCCCGCCACCAAGCTTCCGCCCTATGAATAACGATATCATGTCGAAGCGAACAACTCAAGTAAGAAGAGTGTGCACCATTTAACGAGTTTGCGTGTTTCTCCCAGACGAGAAGGCGGAAACAGAGAACAAATTAAGCTCATGGAAAGCACAGCGCACGCACGCACGCACGCACGCACGCACGCACGCCACACACACACACACACACACACACACACACACACACACACACACACACACACACACACACACACACACACACACACACACACACACACACACACACACACACACACACACACACACACACACACACACACACACACACACACACACACACACACACACACACACACACACACACACACACACACACACACACACACACACACACACACACACACACACACACACACACACACACACACACACACACACACACACACACACACACACACACAAAGGTCAGCCGTCTATACTGAAGGCATCGTCAGGTCAGCCGGAAAGGTCATATAATTGAAACAAACATGCCGGTAATCTGGAGGAAAGAGTGCACTAAGGGAGCTACATACGAAAGGGTTTTTTCTGGAAAATCTTCAGTGGATGTCCGGAAATCGCAGACGGTAAGGGCTAAATACTATTTTTTTTGTTTACAACTCAGTGAAGACTATATTGGAGCTTTTGGTGTGTCTTTTCTTAAGCACCGGTTAGCCCTTGCACGGCTAAACAGAAAGCCACTATTCCAGCATCTGCCCACCATTCCAATACTCAATCGTCTTGCCACCGTTCCGCTTTTCCACTATCCATCATATCAGATCATATCAGTATACCCACAACAGCAATGCACTATGATGGTGCTTTCCACCAAAAAAGCCATACGCAAGATTTCTGACGGGGCCACATTACGGCATCCTCGAGCAGCCATGTTTACCAGCCCGGAATCGATCGGCGCGTATGCCACACGGTGCACGTTGCGTAACCTCCGAATTACCCCTGAATCCTCGCACCGGCTTACAAAACAGAGCCCAAATCGCGCGGATTGCCCCGTGTTGTACCCCCACACGGCCTCGATCGTGATAAAGGTCACCAACGGCGCGGCTTCCGAAATAAACGTTGCTCGCTTACGCAGACCTGTGCGAGGTGATGCACTGCTTCTAAAATAAGGCAAAGGCTGAACGGGCACCCCAATGCTACGGACGAGTAGTATACGTACGTACCGACCGCGGAGCACTTATATCCTCGGCGTGTCAATTTCAATCGCAACGCGGAACGCCATTCGCGGCGATCTCATAGCGTTATTTGCGCGCAATTACCGATCCGTAGGTGCGAATCATGCGCAGCGACCGGTATCTGAGGTCGTTCATAGCGAGCTTCGCGCCGCCTAGCGGCGGGAAAATGAGGTTATAAAGCCACAAGTCACGGCCAAAGGAAGGCATTCATCTTCGAGCAAATCATGCCAAGTGTGGCACTACGCAGGCGGGCCGAGCTTTGCTCCTGCGTGAGCTACGTCTGCCGGGAAGCTATAGCATGCATCGCTTTAACTGCGCTGGAAACGGGCAAGGTGAAAAGGTCATCGTGTAAGACCCGGCCGGAACAACGAGTCGCCTGGCCTCGGGCGCAATTCTCACTTTGCCCTGAATTCAGGACGGCTGCTGACAATATACATGTACAGAGTTCGTAAGAATTACGCAAGGCACCGTTCTAATACCCAGGAAAGTTGGTGGATGTGCCATCCAGGCTGCGTATTCTCTTCACGCTGCAAACATGCAGAGAAAGCAAAAAAGCCATGATGAGGTTCACTGGTCACTGACCAAGGTCAACAAAATAATGACGTTTCGGGAGCGCTACGGCTCCCTTGTTCACAATGAGCAACCAGCTGGACGTCCCGGGCTTTTTGTAGCGGTTACTATCGTTGTAGCGGTTATTATCGCCTCAGAACGATAGTAACCGCTACAAAAAGCCCGGGACGTCCATCTGGTTGCTCATTGTGAACACGGGAGCCGTAGCGCTCCCGAAACGTCATTATTTTGTTGACCTTGGTCAGTGACCAGTGAACCTCATCAAGCCATCGATTCCTGACCAGACGGTATGCCGTCGAACCCTCGACTACAAAAAAGCCATGTTCAGTGCCTGTTCACTGTGAGTTCACTGTCATCAAATCAGTCTCCACGATAACCAGCCCATAGTTTTCAGAAAAACTGTTCAGGGAGTTTGACAGCGACGTCGATCAAATATGTTCGTTTCGTAACGTCCTCGTCGTCAAACTTGTAGAAGGCATCCACCGCAACATCTGTTTGCAGGTTTATGAGTACGCCCTCCACGCTTCACACCCAACGGTCGGCTACATACCCGCCGCTAGTGTACAGTACATGCCGGGCCAAAACAAATCGCATCGAGGTATCATTACAGCCCAATCGGCGCTCATACGCACGCCCTCCGCTGTCCCCTCGCACAAAGCGAATGCCGCGTGCTCTGCCGACGACGAGGAGAAGCAAGAGAGGCGATGCTCGCGCCGGGGTCCCAGCGTGAGCCGCGCTGCTCTTAAATTTAATCAAGGGGTCGCCCCAATCGGCGTCGTGACCCACGTAATAGCCCCGTCTCGGCGCGGACCTAACGCTGCTTCTTCTCGCGCACGCCAGGGGCGAGCGCCTTTTTTCTCGCCGTTCTCAGACTAGCCAAGCCGCAGCAGCAGCAACAATTACAACAACACTAACAAAAGAAAAACAGCCAGGCCTCGTCATCGCTGCCAGCAGCACACAACAAGAAGCACAGCACTCGTAATACGCGCCCCGCGCGCTCCTTGTTCTATACAGACAAAAGAAGGACGGCCCAAACCGACTACGGCGAGGGTGAAACGGCTCTGCGTTGGAGCCAAAGAGGAAAGCGCTGGGTAAACGCTGAGCACACGCACGCACACACAAACATGAACTCGTGCAGAGCGCGGGCCGGAACAACTTCATGGTGTAACGTGACTATCACGACAGGTAGCGAAGATGTGTACGCGCCTCTCTTGAAGACCCAGCCCACTTGCCCTCCCTCTGCGCAACCCCCCCCCCCCCCCCCCCCGCCCCTACCCCTCTTGGTTGCTTTCTTTTTTACGTTTCATCCGACAAACTGCCCTTGGGTCTTCTGGGCGTGCGTGCTGGTGCGTACGAGGCGGACAGCACGGCAAGGCACTCGAGCGCCATCCGTGGGAGTCCTCAGGTACCGCATCTACCTGGTATGCAACCTGCATGCACCGTACGCTTCATAGACCTGTTAGTCAAAGTGGATTAGAGAGACGACGCTGTCCTGAAGGGACACTTAGGACACTTAGGCATTCCGTTTTTGTTCCTGGCAAAAATGGATCGTATGCCTCTTTCTGGCTAAATTGGTATGCATTTTTTTCTGAGAAGAGAAGATAGACATAAAGGTGGATTTTTATTTCTCCCGCTGCTAGGCTCTAACCTATGACTAAAAGGACTCTGCAATCACTGTTTGGAAGTCAGTGTTTAGCTATACCTGCTCTTCTGTAGAGTATACACTTGCGCTCGGGCTCCGCCGCTGGCCGCCATGTTTTTGTGCACGTATCAAGGACGCAGTAGACGAACTCCTGCTCTGAAAGCGTGCTGTCGTCGCGAGTCGCATTTCGATTGTCACTTGGAGCCGAAACGGGCTGGGGCATTTTATTTTTCATTCTTTTTTCTTGCCCCCACCATAATCTTTGTCACTTGGAGCCCGCGTATACCGAAGATTCAGCTAGTAGTCGCAGCGTGCTTTAGCCCCAGAAAACCACGTCGCAAATGAACGGCAGTCAAGGATGGTGAGCCGCATTGTTGGCGCCTCCTTAAGCCAGTCCAGAAGCAGGCGCAACAACGAAAATTAGCTGTGCGCTGAGTTCGTCTCGAGTCTAGAACCGAAGCTCGGAAAACTTTCGGTAACAGCGGCGCTTCCGCCAAACCGGAGAACTTTTACAGCGTTTGCAGTTCATGTGCATACATACTACAAAAGAATCTTTAAAAAAAAAGGTCATTCCACGGCTGTACGTGGGAAAGTCCTCCACGCACAACGCATAAGCATGGATGAACTTCGAAAGCCTTGTTACCATATTGAAGCAGCCGTTTTTTCAGACAGCAGTGACCGCAAGTCATCGCGACAGCCGATTAACTGGGGCAAGGAGGTTGCCGCGCCAGCTTGTGAATTTGCACTATCGACCTGTCCCAAGCGTGGATTTAACATCGCCTGCTATAAAGAAATAAACGTTGCCTGGATGACCACGACGCTGCTAGCACGAGCCTCAAGAGCCCATTTCTAGACTGAACAAAGGAATTGATTAAACCCTTCTATTAAACATTCGTGGCTACCAGAACAGGTAGTCATACTGCGCACATTCGGGATGCACCTCATCCAGAAATTATACACGCCACCCTTAGTTTCATATATACGAGGTAACATGCTTACATTAGATATGCGGTAGAGATCAGCATTCAAGATTAGATACGCCCGCCACATTTATGCAATGGTCACCTCAGGCGCCGTAGCGAATGGCCGAATCACCGATCTCTTCTGTGCGAATGCGCTTCAAACGTGAGGCTTTCCTGTTTGACGGAAGAACCAATATTACAGATCGTTCTCTGAGCTTCGGTTCTGCAATCGGAAGGAGCTCAAGCCCTGCCTAATTTTCACCGCTGAGCCCGTTGTTCGACTAGGCCGAGGAGTAGTTAGTGCAGCTAACCACTCTGACCAGGGTTCCTTTACGACGCGATTTGGTGCGGCTATCGGGCTAGCCGCATAGCAAAATAAGGCCTTGGGCCACCGACGATAAGCAAAGAGCGCACTGCGACAATATTGTTCCGTGACGGCCAGCCGAAGAATGAGAAGAGATGACTGATGGCAATGAGATGGTATTAATGGCCATTAAAACCATCTCGAGCGCTCCGTCTCGGGCCACTGCCAACTTCGTCTTCTTCGTCACACTACACGGGGCCACCGAGCGATCGTCCCGATCGGTGACAAAGAGACGCGCGAAGTGGTGTTGGGCTTCAGAGGATGGCGGGACAGGAAGCACAAAGTGGTGAGGTGCTGGCCGCCACGATGAAGGAGATGGCTGAATGTTTCCTGGCCCGCGAAGCTTCCTGGCCGTAGGTCACCAGGAGCCGACGGCCGGGGCCCCAGGACGCGCCGAACGGCATGGGCAGGGGAACGGTGTCGTCACATGTGGGCAGTGCCTCGGGTCTGTGGGGTCGGGTCCTTGCGTCAGATTCAGTTCATCGTGTCGAGTGGTCTGGGTGGTGGACGGGGCGGGGGAAGAACGGCGAGATCGGTTCGGGTCTGAAAGGCTGGGGCAGGGCCAGGCGACGCAGACCAAGAACTCACGGGCGACGACCACGGCTCCCGCATGCGCCGAAGCTCCCGGACCAGAATGGGGATGAACTCCGCACCTCCACCAAATGTTACGTGACAGCCAGCCGAAGAATGAGACGAGATGACTGATGGCAATGAGATGGTTTTAATGGCCGCTGGCCTAGCGCGAGCACTCCGTCTCGGGCCACTGCCAACTTCGTCTTCTTCGTCACAATATCACCGTACGTCGACACATGCCGTCTTTGCCGTCACTATCATCAGCATCTTCATCTTTGTCGTGAGGTGAGCTGGGACCGCAGAGAGGTCAAAGCTTCTCCATGAACGTCTCTTATAGCGTGGAGAGCAAACGGCGGCCTCCTGGACCGCTCACTCTTGCCCGTTACACAGAATCTGATCGGCGGGCGGGTGCGTGCGTATAGTCCCTCACAAGGCGGGTTCTTGGCTTTCCCGCGCGGCAAGGAGAGGTTTCGGGTGCAAGTTCGAGTCGTGTTCGGACGATGGTCAGTGCGGAAGCACGGCAGACAGAGCCGCCGCCGCCGCCGAGCGATTTGCCGCACGCGTTCGGGATGGAAGTTGGTCCGCCGGGGCATATCGATTGGCGGCGCGCCGCCGCGGCAATTTGTTGCCTCCCTTTGAGAAGACGTGCGGCGCGGCACGGATGCTGGGGGAAAGAACGAACAGAAAAAGAAGAAGACAGTTGTTCGCGGGGGTGAGAAAACACGCGCGTGACGACGCGGTTCTTACTTCTTTGAGCGCCGCGCGCTGGCGAACGAGGAGTACGTCTTGTAGGGTGCCGTAGATGCGTGGTGCCGCGAATGGTTTGACCTCATCGGCCGCCGCGTTGGGTCGGTGCATTACCGCGTGTTTCACGCGCGCACCCGGAGGGTGCTGTACGGGAGAAGAGCCAGGTGGAAAAAGCTTGTTCGCAGGTTCCCATCAGGTGGATCGCGGGTTCGAGTTTTGCCGGTTGCGGTGAAGCGCCGAGGCCACGACGAGGAAGCGTCTATTGGCGAGACCGAGGAGGAGTTGACGGAAGGTATGGTAAAGTATCTGAGGCATTACGTCCCTGTGCTGCAGGTGGGCAGTGATGGACTCCATAGCGTGGCTCCGGATTAATAGACACTATAACCACCTGGGGCTATTTAATGTGCACTGACAGTGCACGGCACACGGTTGCTTTTGTTTCGCATTTCGCTTGCATCTAAATGTTGCTGCAGCGACTTGGATGCAATACCGCAGCCTTGGTGAACGGAAGCCGAACGCCATAACCACTTGACCACAGAGACAGGTATTTTGGCAGAAGTCTTAGAGAGACAATGGAGTATCTTAGAAGGATAATTACGCTGAACTGACATGTCGTGGAAACAAATCATTGTTGCGCGCAAACCTGACTAACGCGCCCCCACAGGGCGCTGAGCGAGGAATGTTAACGCTGTTGGATGTCTTCGCTGGATATTGTGTTGACTTTCCGCAAGCCTCAGGTGGATGCTGTACATGCACGGCCCGTGTGCGAGAGCTCTAAATTGAGGCTTGTTTCATGCTGTCACCCACGCACGCGCACCCACGTAAATATTTCAAGTACAGTCGAAAAGTCTTCGCAACATGGCCGAAAATGCCCACAGAAAAGGTCAATTAGATATCAGGCAACACCATGGTATATTTGAACTTTCAGGAAAGGCCTAAGGAAAAGCCTGTTTCATGAGAATTGAGGGCATTGTTTAAGATCGTAAAGCCACCGCTTGGTGATGCCAAGTGCAACAGCAGATTTTTGCGATCTGAGCTATGACATCAAGTACGGCTCTATCAGGACTGGTTCCGCGTTGCCTGCTATACTCTAAACCCCGAATGGATAGCCAAAGTGGAACTGAAATCTTTGAAGAGATTAGATGTACAAACAAGTTGCTTTTTTTGTGCGCTGTGTTCTGCTACGGCTGCCAAAAGAAATGGTACGACAAGTAGTGAGTGCAGGTAAACTGCAAGTCCTATTGTTCGTATTTCGGCGCATGTTACTGCAGTATAATGCTGTTCTGTCTGAAAGACCCGGCATAACTCCAACCCTATCCTCTTCCCCTTCTGGATTGAATGGATAGCCATGATCATGTTGGCCCCATAATCTGCGTTCGTCACTAAAGCGAATTGTTTCTTTCTATGCTCCTGGTGTACTCTGCTATCACAAAGTTAAGCCCGTGTGACGTGCAAAGGTAATTAATTATCAACGAATGATTTTAAACCGTCAACCTCCCAAATTTTGTTCTGAAAAACGATAAAAAGTACCGAATATTTATCGGTTCTTCGGATTATGCAAAGAATATAAGAGACAGAAACAAAAAAAACTGAACTTCATTTCAGCATGAAACACTGAAATAAATTATTTAAAACGAAACAAAACGCCCGGCTTCACTGCAAAACGCTTGAGGCTGTTCGTCTTCACTGCGTATTCTTTCCGGGAGTTCGTGGTCGTGCCTAAAGTGTTCGTAAGGAAAGTTTACTCTCGCATGCCATTATCTTCATAAAAAGCGGTTGCAAGTAATAACTACTGTCAAAGATCTCCCCTGGCAGCTAAAGGGTTGCATTTCTATGGCACACCTCAAAGCAGGGTACCGCGCATAGAGCCACACCATACTCTGCACCCCCCCCCCCCCCCCCCCGGATTTCTCTTCGGGCACTTTTTGTTTTGTCGCCCTTTGACCACTTGGAGCAAATAAAGCATCTCTGTATAAGTGCCGCGGAGAATGACGCCCCAGTGACACGTGTCGGAATTGTCGGGCACTCTTTCGCTCCTGTTTCAGTTGTGAGGCTAAACGTTCCCAGCAATCAGAAACTGCACTACGTTCAGTCTGAAGTGCTCACGTGCTAGCTTCCCTCCTCTGCATGGAAAAGATGGAGGCGGAGATAGAGGATTGTCGACGTTGACAGTCGTCCACTGCCGGCACACAGAAACGTGGACGCCTTCAGAATACCTCGACTCCCAAGTTAAGCACAATATCTCAGAGTTATCCCTCTCACTGTCAGAAGAGAGATTTATTTCTGCTTCAGAATCTTACGAAGCATCCGCACATCTTCGTTTCAGGCCCGTTTCTCCGCCCCCCCCCCTTTTTTTTGGCAGACTCGTCCACGCGGGAACCGTCAACACCGCAGGCCTCCGTATCAAGTTATATGTTATAAGCACTGAAATTATTTTCAGCCGTTGCCGACGTGCCTAGCTCGTCTTCGGGGGGAGCACTGCAAACTCTGCAGGAACCCAGCTCACCTTCGGTGGTGGAAGGGTTAAGCGGCCGGGTCTCCCTTGTCAAACGACCTTACTACCTTGTCGCACCGTTGCGGTACATCCACGCCCATGAAAGGCGTACTCAGGCATCACCCGTCTAAATAGTGTGTTTGCCTTCATAGGCGCCTTTCCTTTTCTTAATTTCGATCAATTATCTGCATTCTTTCTCTCCCTTCCCCCTCAGTGTTCGTTGCGAACTTTCCAATAGTAGCTTTCGGCCTATTACTTCCATATGATTGTGTTTGCGCCAGCGCCATACACCCGAAAATTATGTTTTTTTTATGGCTAATTCAACTGTAGTTAGCACAGCTCTGCTAATGACCTGCTCAGCAGGTACACTAAACACCAAAAGCGCTGTTTCGTCTTCAGTTGAGCCAATTACACTGACGACTCTACGGTGACGTGCGCAAAAGAGTTGTCCTCGGTCAGTTGTACGCACATCGCTGCAGCTTAAGGTCGCGGAACTGCAGAGAGACTCGGCAGGGCAGAAAAGGAGGCACGCGCACTGCAGTTCCGCTTGGCGCCGGACGCAGTTAGCGCAGCGTTGCTCTCAGGCCGTTGCAAGCCCGAACCACTCGTGGTACGCGCACTCAGCGAGAGGGTGGGGGGGAGTGCGCGCAACAGTCAAGAGCCGGGGCTGCTGCTGCTTCGTGTATGCGTGCAGCCTTCGCCGCCGCAGACACGACCTGGAGCAGGAAGGCGGTCGTTCATTAATTGCCATTAAAGGGGAGGACGGCTGGCCGCGCGCAGGGGAGGCGCCTATGAACCTTGCCGGCCGACACTGCAGCCTTTTACGCACGCACGCACGCACGGACGTAGAAGAGATATGCGCCGAACGTCGTGAGAGGCGTGCATATCGCCAACGCTCCTTCTTCCACCCCGAGGTCTCCTTGCCGTAGGCAGCCTTCTCACTCCTGAGAGGCGGCGAGCGTAGGATGTGTATACGACGTCGACATACGCTGTTGTGGAAAGCTATGCCTCGTATCGCGAGGAAAAAAAATAAAAGGAAAAGACATGAATTAGACCCTCATTCGCATTGCTCGCGAGAACGAGTACGAGATCTACAACTCTGCTAAGCGCTGTTAAGTTACTTATTTGCCTAATCAGCGATCAGGCATTGTGCCGCTGAATTCAAAACAGAACGCAGAGAAAACGCGTGGAAAAGCAGTATTCAGTATCTCCTTACAACTAAGTGAACACATCTGATATTTATGACCGTTTTGGAACAGTATCCGTCTACCCGAAGGCGTTTTGATTCCGCTCGCAGTACTAAAAAATGACAGCATTAGGGTAAGCCGATATGGCCCGTTGCACTCCGAAGGAGTTTGTTGGTTCAATAGTAACTGCGATCGCAGTCACAAGGTTGTGACAAGTGTGTAGTTTGACATACTATTTAATTATTCGAGGGAACACGTACAGTCTTCATGCAACACCTTGGTGTGCCTAAAATTTTTAAACGAGACGATTTGACTCTCAACCACTGAGGTCTGTTAGAATTTTCAACTTTATTTACATATGTACAAATACTGCAGGCAAACGTACCGGCCAAGGAAGAAAGAGTTACGTCAGGTGTGGTAATAATAAGTAACGAAGAAATTCACATTAATTTCAGTAAAAAATGCCTCAGGACAAAAATTTGTGCACCTATGGAAACTATGCTCTTCAATCACGTATCTGCTCCGGCACGGGAGCCAAAACATCTTAAACTGAAGCTTTTGATTGGTGCACGAAGTCCTGTCCTGAAGTATGCTTGTCGTAAGTCGTAAGTGGTTCTGGTTGTTGGTGACAAATTTGTGTGCAGGGTGTGCAACTGTTTCTTGGAGAACACCTTCGCTGCACTGCACAGGGTTGGGGTAGGACAGACTGCTGTCGATATTTCGAATAAATACCTAGGAGTTCGGCAAGAGACGACTAGGAGCAAGCTTGCGGTGAACTCAAAACACGCCGCGGCTAAGCCGTGGCGCTGACAGCGCGTGAACATAGTCGACCCTAGTCGACCGTAGTCAACCGGTCACCTGAGAAGGGGCCGGCAAACAAAAGAATAAAACCGTTTAGCACCGAGATTTCAAGCCCCACGCTTCTCTCTGCTTTCATAAACCAGCAAAGCAGCATCGCCAGCCCCACAGTAGCCGTACTAGACCTGAAACTGCCTCCGTTTTGGACTGGCGCGCAGTTCGCTACACGCCGCATCACTGGCGACATCACCAAAAAACACCGCGTGGTGAACATCCTTCCGCCTCCGACAGTCAGCGGGGTTCGGGACCTACCTCTTGCGCCGACCCACAGAGAATGCACACGAAACGCTCAAAGAGAAACTAATTCGTCGTGCCACACCTTCAGAGCCGGAGCGCCTCCAGCAGCTACTACGGGAGGCACAACTGGGCGACCACCGACCTAGCCAACTGTTGAGCCACATGTAACAAGTGGCCGGCAGCATGGCAAGTGTCGACAGCCGCTTAGTACGGGCGGAGTACCAAGATGGCCGAGCTCGCCGACAAAATCGTGGCTGTCGTTTCGCCGACAGTCGCGTCGGTACACGCAGATGTACCTCAACAGGGTGAGTTGTTGGGCTAGTTGGTGTTCGGATTTGTTGGTGTTCGTCTTGTCTGTATCTCGTCCCGTCCTTTGCGCTAAAAATATGCCTGTAAAAAAGCAGATGTACCGCCCGCCAACTCACAGCAAGAGATGCGGCACGAAATTTCTCGCCTCGTCGACACCATCGTGGCGCTGCAATCGAGGTGCAACCAGCGTCCGCGACAGCGTACCGCACCCCACACAATTGTGTGGGTGCGTAGCCAATATTAAGGACTAATTTTCTGACATTCTGATGCTAGATATTATATGTCAGACGACCTTACAGATCAATAATTGCACAAGTGAATTAAAGCTTAACGCTTATTTTGTCTATAGGCAGGGAATGGAAAAGTAGAACTAGACGTAGATAGATGAAGAAAAAAACGAAGGAAACATAACAAAATACTTGCCATGCTTACTAAGGAGGAGGAGAAGAAGAAGAAGAAGAAGAAGAAGAAGAAGAAGAAGAAGAAGAAGAAGAAGAAGAACAACAACAACAACAACAACAAAGTACAGGCGATACGAGATACGCGGTTTTCGGTGTATTTGTCCCGTATTTTTATTTAAACGGTTGTTTTATATGTTTGATGCAACTTAGCGCAATGAATAGACAGGACGAAGGCAGACGGGCATAGGACACTCACTAGCGCCTGTCAGTGCGCTATATCAGCGTGCCTTCGTGCTGTTTATTAATTGCGCTATATACGTTGTAGATCAAATCAGGCTAAATAATGACTTTCGGAAGGTAATGCGCTGGTGTGATAGGTGGCAAATGGTGATAAATTTTGATAAAACAGTAAATATGAGAATAACGCTTAAAAGGAATCCTCTTCTCTACCAGTATGGTACTTCCGATAGTGCACTCTCAGAGGTAACATGCTACAAATATCTCGGCCTATGGATTTCCAATAATCTTTCCTGGAACAAACATATTTATACCATCTCGGCAAATGCTCTGCGCAAAATATTCTTCTTGAGGCGTGCACTACGGTTCGCTACTCCTGAAACACGTTTCCTTGCGTATAACACTATTGTGCGGCCAACCTTAGAATATGCCGTAATGATCTGGGACCCATATACCAAGATTAACATTAACAAATTAGAAAAGATTCAAAAGAAAGCAGTAAGATTTATTTATAATTGCTATGGTCTATCACTAATCTTATTAAAAAGAGTGGCTTACCATCCGTTACTGATAGAAACCGTATCTTTCGTTTGAAATTCTTTTTCCAGTTAATTCATGGGCAATACAACATTGACATCTCGAAAATTGTTAGTTACTCTAGTGGTTATGCAACACGCCTGAGACATTCTCTTTCCGTAAAACCTTTATCCACAAGAACGAACTGCTACAAATATTCCCATTTTCCTAGAACTATTACCGAATGGAACAACCTTGCTGGTCATATAGTCGAAGAGAATAATTTGTCCCATTTTGAGGCGCTGCTGCAACAAGTGACGAAATTTTGAATGTTCGGTTGATGAGTAATTTGTTGAGATTTACTTAATTATATGCTTGGCTCTATGACTGCAGTATATATATTCTGAGGTTGTGAAACGATACAGTACAGTGTGATGTACTAATTTCGTTGCTGTGACGCCTTGTCTGCTGTATTTCCTTTTTTTTGTCCTTTGGTGTTACACAAATTATGTACCCACCTGCGATGGTCTTGTTGTTCAAGACCGCAGTATTTATAAATAAAAATAAATAAATAAACATAAAAATCCAACTCGCACAGAACCAGGCTTTGCTTAATCATTTTTTATAAATTTGACCATAATTGCCTGGTCTGCTAAACCTGCGGCTAGGAGTCAACAACACATTTCCGAAGGTAGGCAGGGAATGAATCTCCCTGGTTTTGTTAGGTAACCCTTTTTGTGAACATAGAGACAATGAACACAACGGCACATCTAGGTTTAGTCACTGAAAGAAACTTCATTCAACGTGCGATCGTTTTATTCATCTCAGCCTGCACAAATCGGACCAAGAATTAAGTTTGCAAAGCAGGTCTTCACATTCTGAGGACAGCAATTACACTAGCAGATTATACGTCCTGGTAACTTAAAACATATACTGTCTCGTTTCCTTCCAGCAACGTGGTCAGAAATGATAACGGTGCTTTTAAAACAAAAAGGATGCAAGGACATGACATGGACCAGACTTCCACAGGAAAGATATCAGCCTGTAGGAAATCTTTCGACACTGAAATTTTCCCGCTCGTAATACGCCTCACCACGTAACCAATCTTCACTTTCATGACGCACTTATACAGGGTAAGTTCTGTACAAGCGCTACTGCTGCGTTTGTCCAAAACTTCTGTCTTCTTTTCATTGCAGTCTTTCATCTCTCATGACGTTTCGAGTCTCCCGCCAACAAGTTCCCTTACAACGCCATTACATGGCCGCATGGAAACGGTTGCTGTGTATGGCAGGGGAAGATTGTCATTGATTGCACTGTGCCACCGGCATAGATGCCGCCGAATCGTGCTCGTATGAAGACATCGCGACCTACCTAAACCACCTCGCGCGACACGTGCACGCCAATAGAAAACAAGTTTCGGAAAGATGCAATGCATCCACCACTGTTCGCCAGGAGGACACGCGTGCAGTCTGGCGTCCGGCTGGGCACCGACGTCGCCGCATGCGGCCCGTGTCATGCAGGGAGCAGTCGCTTCAGTCGGTGGCTAGAGGGAAGGAGGGGGTGGGGGGGGGGGGGGTTGCTCGCTGCGGGCACCGGTTGACAAATCGCGGCGAACGTCACGACAATATGCAAATGACTCGGGTGCAGAAGAGTCGCACGCAGTGAGCTCCTGCGACTGCTCTTCGAGAGCGCGACTCCAAGAGAAAAAAAAAGGGGGGGAACTGCAACAGGGAATCAGGTTTTTCGAGTCGGCTGGTAGCGAGCGAACTGGGCAGAGCACGGAGCGAGAGCATCGGGGCAGCAGGCGGTGACTGCAGGGCAAGGGCCACCAACTTTCTCCAGTTTGGAGCGTGTGTGTCCGTGATGCCTCAACGTGTGACAATCTTCGAGCCCGAAACGCCCGCGCATGTAGTTTTGATTGTTTCAAGTGGTCTATGTAACCTTTTTCGTGTAGGCGAGCGCGGCTCAAAACGTCGCTCATTATTTAGACAAAAGCGGCCTCTACGGAAGCATCTCTCGCGAAAACTCGGTTGCGGCCTGAGGTGTTGAGTACCGTCTAAGCTTGTTTACACGAAACCTATCCCTCTAGCGTCCGATGGCGTGTTCAGAAGGTAGGATTCATGATGCAAAAACAGCGCAAAAAACGACAGACATAAAGAAAGCTAGACACAGGACACTCGTCCTGTGTCTATCCGTCCTCTTGTGTGTCGTTTCTTGCGCTGTTTTTACACTATGAATCGATACCAACTCGCCCAACGCAACGTTTTACGAAGGTAGGGGTATAGGCTCCTTTCGCATAGTGGGTGAAAAACTGCCGGAATCTTCAAGTTCAGCTGGAGATGCATAAACGAAAAACAAAAGCATAACAACAAATCGAATACATTTTTGCCACTCTATTAAGGAGTGGTCATGTACGGCAGTTGCTTAATTAATCCACAAAGATTCCCCATGCCACCTATCTTCGTCGGTTTTCGATTGTATTCAGTTATAAAGCTTCCTTGACTAACTGCTGACTATCGCGGCGAGTTGGTTCGACGTGTCGACTTGAACAGCGCTGAAGACGACAGCTCTTTAGCGCTTTGGACCGAAGAAAGAGAAGCACACAGAACGAGCGCTTACTTTCAACTCTTTATTTTTCGAGGAGCGGGTGAAGGCTTTTTACAGGAAAAGGAGACGGGGACAAACAATGGTACTTTTTTTCCAGTAATCAAGAAGGCATCCCCATCAGTCCGACCACGCGGCTATTGGAAGAAATGACACTGTGTGCGCACCTCCCCTTTCCTATAAAATGTCTTTACTCGCTCTAAAACTAACCAGTTGCAAGTAAGCGCTCGTTCCGTGTGTTTCTATGCAATTTCTATGTACGGCGATAACCATGTATGTATGTGTGTTTCTCTGTATGGCGATAACCAACACACAATGTAGAGTCATAATAAGTCACTCGAAAAGTGCTGTAAGGAACTTTGCTCGAGGAAAAATACACAAAATTGCGCTCCAAATCCTCAACGGGGCAAAAGATATTCAAATTCGCCAGATTAAATTGATCTGGGTCCCCGCGCACTCCTTTCATCCAGGGAATGAGATGACTCATGAAAAAGCTCGAGGTCTCATTAACCGGGCCATGAGCTCTCATCCCTGGGAGATAGCTGAGGAGCGCATGACTACATACCAGGAGATTACAAACTATTACAAAGATCAGAGATTAATATACCCGGCCCCGCATAAATCACTAAATAAACAGAAACAGGTTGTTTGGAGGCAAACAGGCACATCCCCTAGCCCACACAGAAGAGCCTGAATGCACCCCGGTAACTTTAAACCACAGTGCCCCATGTGTAAGGATCCAAAAGGGAACCTTGCACATATGATGTACGAATTCCCCAGGCTTAAGCCTAGGTCAGAATGGCATATTAGCAACAAAGAACAGTGGGAGACTGCGGTGACCAGCTCGGAACCTGAAGTTCAGAGGCTGGTGGTGGATTGGGCACTGGAGGTCGCCTGCAGGCACGAAGCCGTGGCCATCGCCTGAAGCCTGGGCCCAACACCGCATCCAGGGCAGTGAGATCGCAACCTTTTTGGTTCAATAAAGTTTTCAATGAATGAAAATATGTCATTCATCCAAAAAGCTTTCTCTTCAGCGATTTCCCATTTAACATTCCCTTGGCTACCAGTTTCTAAAGCCTGCAGCCATGAATGGTCGCCTTCGTTCTCTGGGAAGGTATTGTCACTGAAATGGCTGTTCGTCTTGGCTATACAATGCGTCCAGACTATAGTTACTCTGAGCGGGTCACTATGAGTTACGCTGTAGTGGGTTTGAACTATCCAGCTTATAAACCCACCCTTTCCTTGTGGCGACATCTCATTTGCGAACTCGATGCGAGACTCATTGTACGTGTAGGCACCAGATATGATGTAAGGTGTGAGACGGAAATACCCTTTTGGGAATACATTTGCGGCACATGCCTCTAAACAACAAGCACTTTTTTTAAATTTTAACTACGTGGGTCGCAACACAGACACAACAACAGTCAGACAGGAGGAACGCTGCAGTTTAAAATGAACACACACCAACCCGTTCCCCCTCTTCGAATCTTTAGCTCTTTCATTCAAGTGTGCGCAATCGACAGTGTCGAGATGACGTGTGCCTATTTAGTCGTCTTTATTTTTTCACCTCGTGCATACAAGTCGAAATGAAGCACAACTCTAGGTGCATTAAAACTACCGAAGCCAGTGTTATCAAATGACTACAGAAATTAAACGCAATTCATCGCTCTATAGCTTCAATCTTGGAGAAGCATCACGCGATGCATTTCGGGCAGTGCACGCACTCCACCCACAAAGTATTTAATCCAGTTTTTTTTTTCTCGGTTGTTTTCGCCACGATTCCGGTGACATGCGCGCCAGTATTCTACACCGAGGCACTCTCGGGGCACAACCTGGTAAGTGGTTCTACACACGATATCAAGTGTGCGATGATAAAGCCGCTTCGTGTGTTGCTAACCGCATCTCTACTACTACGAGCATCGGTACGGAGACCGTGAGGAGGTGGGGAGACCCGACCCCGAGGGGTGGGGACACGCAGTGCAACCTTCGGTGGGTCGCAGAGACGAATGACGTGTCGAACTGTGCAGCACCGCGACGCCGGCTGGGCGTGCCCGCGTCATGTTTAATGTATAGGTGCGAAAAAAGGCAACGCTTGGATTTCCTATACGACACCGCCATAAATTCCCCAGCATCGCAGCTTTATTTTCTTCCCCTCTCTGCCCTTAATAACTTTGTTTTCTTGTTTTTCTGTTTTCTTTTTCGTTGCAGCCAAGACCAGTATCCTGGACAACCATGCCTGATAAGTCATCTTCCGCTGCGGCCGGCAGGCGCGAAGTTGGAAGAGGAAGAAAAAGTGTATATAAAAAAAAGCACAGCCTAAGAAGACGAAACACCCACAAGACGAAGATGAAGAAGTCACGAACTTGCTTTTCTTCACGTCATCGGGCGTCGCTAAAGTCACTCTCCGACCCCTCTCCCTCTCGTCGCGTTAGCGGGTGTCCTCACGCATCACGTGGTGAGAACTTACTCGCTACGACGACTTAGCGTCTTACTTTCACGGGCCTAGTTTTGTTATTGCTTTCTCACCGTATCTGAGATGTGCGTCTCCGACGCGCAGAGAACGAGAGAGAGAGCTGTAAATGCTAGCGTTTCCGGCGACACCCCTGAGCCGAGCCGCCACCGCCTACGCTGCGTTTCGGTGAGGGTGGGCTTTACCGTGCAGCCGGCGTTGCCCGAAAATGAAAAAAAAAAGTGATCGGTGCGTTTCCGGTGCGAAGTACACGTCTCGTGCTCGTCGTGAGACGTGGCCCATGTACGCGCACTGCCGGTTCGATTCGCTGCCACGACAGCCATCTTTAAACAAACACCGCACCCACATATCTATCTCTGCTTCGGTTTCTTCCTTGGGATGAGTTCTCTAAATACCCACCTCGGAGTTGCAAGTAAGCTCTTTTCAATTGAAAACGAATGTGATTCCTCTTATATAAGGATCGTGCTCCTTGTTTATGGTTTATGGGGGTTCAACGTCCCAAAGCGACTCAGGCTATGAGAGACGCTGTAGTGAAGGGCTCCGGAAATATCGACCACCTGGGGTTCTTTAACGTGCACTGACATCGCGCAATACACGGGCCTCTAAAATCTTGCCTCCATCGAAAATCGACCGCCGCGGCCGGAATCGAACCCGCGTCTTTCGGGTCAGCAGCCGAGCGCCATAACCACTCAGCCACCGCGGCGGCTTCGTGCTCCTTGTGAAAGCCGTGGAAGTAGCGACAATCTAATCAGAGGTGTAACCCACGAAGGTGTTCGAACCACGGATCATTTATGGTCGGCCGACCATCGGCAGTCCCGGCGTGTCACTTTGCGACCAATGAGACACGAATGGCTCTTAGATACCTGCGGGTTCCTGAACTCTCCTCCTGAGTGTCTCTTCTTTTTTTTTTACCGGTTGTAGCTGCCCACCGCGGCGCAGCCGCTCTGGGACAAAGTACTAACATTTCGATTGCGTTGTTAACACCTTATTTGATCAGCAATCTCTGAATGACTGAATTCATGTTATCACTGTGTCTCGCCTCAAAAGTGCTCATACGTAAGCGATAACCAACAGTCCACGGCGGCTTAGGCCTGACAGCCAACCAAAAAATTGTGTTTTTTTTTTTAGCAGGGCCTCTTGCACTGGAGATTAACGTGATCAGTGTGAAGTTTTGGACTCGGTGCTTTGTCATGATACTGTTTACAGCGCTATATACACGCGAACGCAAAAAAGAAACAGCACATGGTTCTATCCCAGCTCCTACAGAGTCTTAGTGTGACTGCACCTGAATTCGAGAAGAAATAACTGAGAGGGCGCAAGAAGGAACTATATCTTGAAACGCGGAATTTTTTTGTTCTGTCAAAAAAGCACCCAGTGAATACTCATCAGTGTGTATTGTATTATGGCTGCTTGATGGTTCCCCTGCAATTTCGTGTTAAACTGACTTAATCCTTACTACCAACCTTTTATTTGTTTTCCTTGTTTATTTTGGTACTTCAAAAATTTTAAAGCTCTTCTCACACCAAAATCCTGCTAATGTCAGAGATAATATTAATAATAATTGGTTTTTGGTGGAAAGTAAATGGCGCAGTATCTGTCTCATATATCGTTGGACACCTGAACCGCGCCGTAAGGGAAGGGATAAAGGAGGGAGTGAAAGAAGAGAGGAACAAATAGGTCCGTAGTGGAGGGCTCCGGAATAATTTCGACCACCTGGGGATCTTTAACGTGCACTGACATCGCACAGCACACGGGCGCCTTAGCGTTTTTCCTCCATAAAAGCGCAGCCGCCGCGGTCGGGTTCGAACCCGGGAACTCCGGATCAGTGGTCGAGCGCCCTAACCACTGAGCCACCGCGGCGGGGCCTAATGTCAGAGACAAAAATCGCTTATTGGTCGAGAGAGGTCACTGGACCTCGTGACGCCATCAAAACGTTCCCACCCGGTTGTGAGCAACCTGATTTCTAGATAGCAAACTATGACTAGAGAATCGAAATCAAGAGTTTGGAAAAAAATGCGATATATGCACATGTCAGCCCCGTCACAGCATTGCGGATATGTGCTGCTGCAGCTACACCCTAAATAGAAGAGGGTGAAAAGAGAGTAAGCTGTCCTCTACTCCCTTTTGTAAAATTAGAGTGCGCTAGATGAAAACTTACTCCCTTTTTAAAAAACTCCGATGTAGGCGTTTTCGTGTTTAAGAGTGCAGCAGTCCAAATATGGCGGTTGATGAACTGAAAATTGCAGAGCAACTGACGCAAACACGCACAGAAGTTTCAATAGAAGCTGCGACAAATGTGAAATGTAACTTTTACTATTTCCTCGTTTTATACAACAATCGTTGAATAAATAAGCAATCATATAAGAGTTCATATCAGGGTTCACATGAAGTTGGACATAAGTTCTTCAGTTCTGTTGAAATAACTACAAACAGTACGCATAAAAGCAAAAAGTAAGAGCTTGAGTTACTGCTCTGAAATGTCAAAAATGCGTTTGAGTGCGCGTCTGGACTTGGGTCGAACTGTGTGTTATCATTAGCAATTTGGAACCGCTATGTTTCTATATGTGGTGGGTGCGGGGATATAGAACATGATATTATGTTGGTTTATGGAGGTTTAACGTCCCAAAGCGACTCAGGCTATGCGAGACGCCGTAGTGAAGGGCTCCGGGAATTTCGACCACCTGGGGTTTTTTGACGTGCACTGACATCGCACAGTGCACGGGCCTCTAGAATTTCTTCGCCTCCATCGAAATTCGACCGCCGTAGCCGGGATCGAACCCGCACATGATATTACGTACTGCCCAGAGTACAACGCGGAAAGTTATGTAATGTTCGCTTCCTTCAAGCAGACAGGAGCTCTTCACAGTACAGTTCAGGACATTGTCTACCCGAGTGGAAACCAGACATGCATTAAGGAGGCCGCACGCCTTCTTTTAACATTTCTGCAGGACACTAATCTGGTCTCTAAATGGTGACAGCAGGAACGGACTATGGTCTACTGTGATTGAATGTGTGCGTAGATGTGTCTTCTAGAGTGGACCATGCTATACTGGTGAGTGAATGTGTGCATGGATGGTGGCACTGCAATGGACTATGTTCTACCGTGACTATGTTCAACCGTGTTCTACCGGGATATGTGCATAGACGGTGACATCGGGAGTGGACTATGTTCTGCTGTGAGAGAATGTGTGCATAGATGGCGACTGCGGGACTGGAATATGTACTATTGTAAGTGACTGTGCGCATAGCGGGTTAGCTCCGACAGGTTTTAGGTCATTATTAACTTATAAGTGACGCTACGGTTGAGCAATCGCCGGCAGAATAAGCAAGGCTAATCCCACCTGTAGCATACAACTCAACTCAACTCGTTTGGACAAGCCATCTTGAAAGTCCTTACTGATGTTTTACACGTATTTTTGGCTTTCACGCAAGTCCAGCGAACAGAATAAGCTCTGAATGAGACTTGAAAACGTTGCGTAGAAAGTGTTCCTCCACTCTTAAGCTACCTTGGCTTCCAGTGCTCGCCTTTAAACCAGAGACAATGAGCTTTCAGGGACGACTTTGCTTTAGTCACGCAAAAGCAGGGTGGGTAAAAAAAAACTACGAAAAAGATTTTGCGCTCGTGTACTTCTTGTGCTGCGAATGTTACCTGCAGGTGGCAATTGACACACAGACGCATATTTGCATACGTAAGTGACGAGAACAGTTCAATCTTCTTCAACTGGCAGACCGGAGAAGCACTTGACGATTTTTTTTAAGTTCGCATCGAGTAGACGCCCACAAAAATCTTTCTGCAGGTTCGTTTCTCGAAAATTATATGCACCTGTTGCTAGCGACTCAGAGTTGCCTTTGATAGCGCACGCAACGTTTCTTCAGCATTCTGTTCTGGCGAGCAAGTACCGCTAAATTAAGTGAATTCACGACTGCGTGCAAAAGCTAAAATAAGAGCAGTGTAATGCGGACAGCAACGACAAACAGACCAGCTGAACGGCACTCATGCATTTAAAACGTAGAGCTTCAAACACAGCAGACTTCTTTCTTGCAAATATGAAGTTCATTCTACGACAACGAGCCAGCTCAACAAGTCCAAGTCTCGTCCACGGTTCTCTGGCGTCACTTCGGAGCCCCGGAACTACTTCAGATCCGTACTTAAACCGAATTAGGCTGAAGTGACAAACTAGCTTTTTTCTTCGTATGCGTTTCGCTGCTTTCTAGCGCGAAGCGTTCCGTTTTGTCTGCGGCCGTCCCAAGAGGCACTGAGGGAAAGTTCGGACCAAACGCCCGTGACAGCTTTAGACCACAGATACGAAAGAAGCCTGCAAAAAAAAAATAAAAAGAGAAGAATAAGCTCCCACTGATCAGCCAACACTATGTACCAGGGCACATTGACGAAGAACGTAGTACGAAGTGAAGCCAGAAACTACAAAACAAACACAAGCGCCAGTATACATAATGTGCAGACGAGCGGTCCGGTCAGGAACACATCTTGACGCCTTCCCGAACCTTTCCAAAAGTGGCCAGGAGGGTTCCTGACGACGGACACGTGGGACGCGCGGTGGTAAAAAAAAAAAAGTACAGGCAGCGGTCCCTCTTGCGGTCTAATCTACTTTGACTCACAAAGAGGCAAATGCGTCGGGGCGCCGCGCTCTCAAGGCGAAAGTGACGAGCGGCGGTGTTGGCCCGCGACACTAGCTGAACAAAGTGGAATACAGAAAAATAAAAGAAGCCGCTCTTTGCAAATCTAACTCTCCGTAGAGGTCTAAGCCTCCAGCGCGAGCGCGCCACGCGTATGGACGGCAAGGGGTCCCGCAATAGCGACGGCGGTGACCCGTCTCTAGAAAAAAAAAGAAAGAAAAATTGAACGGCGCCGAAACATAAAAGCGAGGAAAACAGCTCTGCGAGGAAATAAAAAAAAAGAGTGCGGGGTTTGTGGGCGGCAAAGTGGACTCCCAACCGCGCTCAAGAAGGAGCCAGCGGTGGCTGCGGTGGCGTGCATACACTATGCATGCGCCACATTTCCAATCCAAAGTGTTCGAGCGGTAAGGTTCAAAAAAGGGGCTCTGCGTGCCGCACGATGTCCCCTTCCGTCGTCGTTAAGAGAGCAGTTGGGAGGACAGCGATAACAAGAACGAGGAGCTGAGGTGAAGTCGGGGAGGAACGCGTTGGACTTCGCGGTTTCCTATGCTTGCCGCTTATCCTTATTCTTCGTTTTTTTTTCATTTATTCCACTTACCGGACCCGCAGACCCCAGCACGCGATGTGCGCTGTGCCGCGTCGCTGAAAACACTATTCCTCAGCGGCGTGAATGGATGCATGTGTAAGTTAGTACCCCAGAGGTCGTCCCAATGTTCGGGGGCCCGGCTCTTCTCTGTTCGGGACACACTCACTCACTCACTCACCGGTTGGCCAAGAAACGGAAGCGGTGGCGCTAAGATGGCACCGCCTTGGCGGCAGATCGAGCCGGCCCAGACCAGTGGTACAGCAACACGTATTCCCAGGGTACCAAGAAGAATAGCAAAAGCAAAGACTACGTCCTCAGCCCTCGCACTTCAACGGTCGCACCCTCATCGTTCAGAACTGCGCGGTCCTTAATGTAGTTTTGGAACTTGGGAATACTTTCTCCGCGTATGCATGCAAGGTGGCGAAGCTTGGAGCGTCGACGAGGCTGCCGGGGGACTCTCTTTGCGTCGGCCTCTGCTGCCGCCGCCCTGGACAGGAGGAGACCAGGGCCTCTGCGCTCTTACAGGAGCATCAAGAAACCAAGCCGCAAGAAGCCCAGCCAAGCCGAGCCGGGTTTGTGAAAGCAGCACGTGCCGTTCCCCTTTGGGATTCGGATCCTCGGTGAGTGCCCGCAGGCTGCGCTGCCGTTAAAAAGGATGGGGTTCGAAGCCATCAGGATTCCCTAGGTGGGAACTTGTGGAGGGGTAGGCGTTGGCGCGTCGCTGATGCAGGGCCTATAGACGTCGCATACGATTCGCAAGGAAAATCAGGTGGCACCTTCCCTGCTCAGCACGTGCTTTTGTATCGGAGCAAGTTTTGGATACCGTGGGCTAGCGCTGGAGAATTGTGGTGGTCGTTTTGCATGAAGACAGAGTGCGTATACTTAGGCGTACTTGCATTCCACTTGATTCAAAATTCCTTCTAGAAGTTGAGGCACAAAACAACAAAGGAAATATTGCCTAAAAGTTTAACCAGGTTTTAAGTTCGGGCCCATTTGACTTGTAGACCGGAACATTGTCTTGCAGATTTAGAAACCACGAAAAGTATATTGCCTATGAAAGGCAGCCAGGAACGATAATTTGCCGGGGAAAAAAAAATGAAGTGCTGAGGGACGAACACGCGCCCAGGCACTGCTAAATAAGAGAGAGTCCATCATTGGTTAGAATTCTAGCCGCCTTTCATTAAAAAAAAAATGCGAAAGCAAAGATTATGTAGAAGCTTGCAGATAAATTTTTGTGTACTGGACTTTTTCAGGACTTGCGTGATCAAGCATTTTAATGTTATCCGAAGGATGGTAGCTTTAGAGTGGAGTTCTGAAATTCTTTAGGCCAGCAAATCGCGCTATAGGAAGAAATGATGTCACTACGAAAGCATCAATTAATCCAGCCTGCTGACTTCAAAGTCATTCCAGCTGGAATTAAACTTACTGTATTAAACAGTCTAAACCACGTGATCATATTGAATTACGTAATTCTCAATCGTCTTTTTATTTAATGCAGAAGGCGATTCACGTGCACATCGGCTTTATTGGTGAGACCCACTCGCAGTGACAACCGCATTGATTCCTGCTGTACTTTTTTTTCTTGGCGATGGACTTTTCGTAAAGCAGTGCCAATGCACAAACACGTGTATTTACCAAGAACAGGTCACTTATTCCACGCGTTTCACACGATCCTTCTTAGTTTGGAACAGGGTATTGATACTTCAAAGCCATAATAACGCATCGAGATAATTAATGAGCACATATTCAAGACCAGTATAGTAAACACAACGAATAGAGTGACTGCGACACAAATTACCTCTTTTATATTCTTCGCCAGTGTTCAGACGACAGAATTAACCTCTTCACACATTATCATCATTTTGTGTTTACTCCAAAGCCGGGATAATGTAAAAGCTGTATTCTATTTATTTTCCTTTTAGCCTTTATTCATTACCTCGCGTACCTACGAGGTCCCGTTATCTCTGGGACTGGTTATCGTGCGCTGCAGATGATAAAAAAAATTGGAGGGGACACTTAGGCTCCGCTTAAGGGCATGACGCGATAGCGTTAATGGGTTAACTCCCATATATGCAGAGGATCTTTCTCTACTTTAGATTCCTGGGAGTCATGATACCCCGCCTGGTGCAGTGATGCGGAGGTTAAGCGATGCGGCACTGCCCTGCGATGGCTGGTGCTCCCAGCGGCGGGCCTTGTGTGGCCCAGCTTGCTCTTCCCATTCATTTAATTCATTACTCATTAATTTAACTGTCAACTGCCCCGGTGGACAGTGTGCTCGCTATCCGGTGGGCAGGTTGTGACGACGCCGCAAGGTCACGTGACCTATGTGCCCACGTAGTTCCTAGGTTGCTCTCTGAGGACCATCTGCGAGAGCCATCAAGCCCACGGTATTTCGCTCACAACGCCGACGCCGACAGCGCTGACACCGCATTTTATGGTGAACGAGGTTTTTAACGCAATCGCGTTAAAATGGATTCAAATGTTTTGAGAAGAATCGTTAGATGATTTCAGTCTTAAACTCTTTATAGCGAATATATTCTACGTCCACCAAACTTCTCAGACTTGAGCTGTTTGCATCCGACGTACCAAACAAAACGACGCTGTGCCCGAGAGGATAGAGCGTACTGCGAGCCTTTCGACGTGCGGAGGGTAAAACAAACTGGGCGAATGAAATCGTGATGGATTGCCTCGCCCGCACGAAGGATGTGGGTTGGGCTCGCCCGTAGGCGCCATTGCTCGCAGAACAAACACTGGAGTCCTTTTCCAACGCACGCCCTCTGTAACTTCGTTGACATGGTAGTTTTTGTTCTTCGTCATCCACAGTGCAGTGGCGTGAGCGTACGCATTTCAGGAGGGCGTGCCAACTCCACAAGTTAATGAGCCGACGGAAAGAGAGGAGGTATTGCGAGGGAAATATGAAAAGCAATGTCCAAGAGTAAGTGTAACACAACAGAACTGAGTGCAATGTGCATCCCTAGGTTTATTTGTCCTGCTGTGTGTGCCTCTTCGCAAACCATGGAAGCAAAAATGTGGTATGCAATACAGCTACTTAAATGCGATTTGTCACCGCCGGTATGTTAGTAGAGAACAATGAAAGCTTTGCTAAACTTCGTGCCGTGAATAATTGATGTTATCGATGAGATATGCTCTTTTATATTTTCATAGCCCTCCCATATCGGACATAAGAAGAGAAAAAAAATTGTTTCAACCTAAGTAATCCAGGGCTTTTTAATCGAGACTCGAGTTTCTGTTGAAACATTTCGAAAATTTAATGACTTGCCCAAACATTTTCCTCTCTCTGAGGCGGGCTTCTTCCGTAATTGCGTGCAATGCGGGCAACGTCACGTCACTTCGTTTTAAGACGAACTATGGAATCACTGCGCCGTCACGGTGATAACAGACGCAATTTGGTCAAACAAGGGACCCACGTGAGTGCAAGAAGCATTTCTAATGCAACAGGTATAGCTAGCATCTTTTGCCTATTCCGTCTTTTGAACAAGGCTCGGTAGTCAGAGGTAGTCCTAACGCATTGGATGCCTTCGCCATGAGGGCGCGCTTCTTCACGTCAGTGAAAACGCGAAGGAAAGAAACTGTGTTGAAACCCAGCGCAGTACTGTTCCTTTAGGAAAAGAAATTAATTCAGGAAAATATTTAATTTAAGCGAAATTCTTTACCTACGAAATTGCACAAAAATGCTTAATGAACCGAAGACAGTAGTCTCCGCATCGTTAATATCAAGCTGCGTCGACTGCAGCTGCGACGCTTTAGTCAGTGCGGGAACAATCCGCATCTATTAAGCATGGAAGTCTACAACCTGCATCCTCCTCCTTCGCACAGGCTAGTAGAAAAAAACACTGCTATTGCTTAGTGCGAGAACAACCTACTTAAAACTTGCCTAGTGAATTGAGACTACTTATGTTGCCGCCTAGGCTACATAACTCGCTTGGCTACACAGCGCGGAAGCTCAATGGCATTTAGCTAATCGCGCTTCACTTAGGCTAAGATCTCGCTACCTGAGGAGCTCTGAGTGCAGTCCACTTGATAACACTAGCCCTTTCCAGCCAGCTTCCTGTCCCCCCCTTATCCACCTTTGCTTTTTTTTTTTCTTGTGACAGTTCGTACGTGATAGCCTGAACTGCGCGAATAACGAGCGCGTAATCAACTCGCAGCCCTGTGCTTCTTTGGCTCATATATATATCATCATCATATCATCAGCCTTACTACACCCACTGCAGAGCAAAGGCCTCTCCTAAGTCTCTCCAATTAACCCTATCCTTTGCCAGCTGCATCCACCCTTTGCCTGCAAACTTCTCAATCTCATCCGCCCACCTAACCTTCTATATATATATATATATATATATATATATATATATATATATATATATATATATATATATATATATATATATATATATATATATATATATATATATATATATATATATATATATATATATATATATATGCGTGTAAACCAAAACATCCCTATTCGGAATTCGGAAATTTTTTCTGAGGCCTCCACTGCAGCACCTCTTTCTTCCTTTCTTCTTTCCCTCCCTCCTTTATAACTTCTCTTACGGCGTGGTTCGGGTGTCCACCGACATAAGTGAAGCAGTTGCTGCGTCATTTCCTTTCGCGAAAAACCCATTTTCATTTTTCACCGCAGGCGGACGGCTGCTAAACCAGCCCTTCCCAACATCAGTAGCCATAGACACATGTCGTTATTAAGTAGATTTCTAAGTTAAAGTTTGCGCAGTTTGCTGTGCTTGTTGCACAGTCATCTCGAGAGGAGGCGCCCAAAACGACTTTGTCTGCCCTGAGTCCAGATCACAAAGAGATCAGCCAGATAGCGCGAAGTAACAGGATCTGTTGATCGTCCAAGGTGTCAAGAAATGTTGAACGTATGCTGGAAACGTGGACAGTTCTTCAGATAATTTTCTTTGATCACCAGTGGTGCCTCAAATTTTAGTCTGCATGCCGTTGAGATGCGAAGATAAAACTTGTTGGAATCACAGCCATCATAATTAGCTAAGCAATAGCACGGCACGCAGCCCCTCACCCCCGAATGTAACCCATTGTTGTCTCACACGACGTTCAGTCGAAGAAGTTTCAAAATTTGACGCCTTTGCAACGATCACAGCTACAAAGCGAGCAGTAATAGTAATACAGCGTTATTGAACGAACTATCGCGAACAAGAGAGCCCATGTCGCTGATCGAGAACAAAGTTACATCCTCGGAAGTATCCGTAGAGCGCTTGACAGTCTTATCCTTGTCCGGCTAATAGAAAAGTAACAAGCCCGTTGACGACAACGAAGTGTACGCTTCGGAATGCACCTTTCCTTCCCCCCCCCCTCTCTCTCTCTCTGAAGAGGGACAGCGGCCGGCGAACTGTCTCCGCGCAATGTGTGCTCTTTCCCACGCGTCTTGCGCCCCCGCGCCTCGCTCTGCTTAAGAGAAGACAGAGGAGAAAAAAATACACAAACGACAAGAAACTGGGACTCCCGACCCGATCGGCGAAAATCCTCCGCAGCGTTACGCGCGCTCGCCGCGAACGAGTCCTCCTTCTATGTCGCGCCGAGCACTGCCGGCTATCTGTCATGACAGCGCGCGCGAGCTTCGAAAGCGAGCGATCCGGCGAGCGAGCGCGGGCAAGGCTGGTTGCGCACACCACCAGCGCGGGTCGAAAGAAAGCGGTCTCTCTGCGAGAGACGAGACGACTCGGCTCGCTGTTGTGTCGGCGGCGGCGAAGTCGTCGTCGGTCCGAGGCTGCCGGACGACCGAGCGACCGGCGCCTCGGGACGCATTCGACGTCCGTGTCGTCCTTCCCTGCTGCTGTAACACTGGCACACGCCGGCGGGCAACCTAGCTGGCAAGTCTGCGGAGACAAGAACGAACCGCGCAGGAAGACCTTTAGTTTTTTTGTTTTTTTTTTCACGTGTCTACGGTGCACGTGAAAAAGAAAGTATAAAGGAAAAGGAGAGAGTGGGAAAGAGGGCAAGAAAGCGCTTCGACGATCTAACTGTCACGTTCCTGACAGTCGGACACGGCCGGAATGGATGGCCCTATCACGTTGGAATGTTCGTTTGCTACAGCGGCGCTGTGTTGGCACCGGGCCGAGAGGGAGGACCGATCTCCTCACCTGCTTCTCTTCTTCCCTCTATTGTGCATCTTCTTCTTGCTCTCGATTTCCCGGAACTTTTGTACCGCGTCCTCCTGTTGTTTTACGGAGCGTGTCCTCCATTCTTTGCTCGCCATGTTACAGCCCACTCACGAGGTTTTTCATCATCTTCTGGGAGAGCGCGGAGCGCGCGCCAATGTAGCCAAGCCACCCCGCCGGGCGTCGCTTCGGCGGCGAAGAGGATCGCTTTCCCCCGCCTTGTTTCTTTCCACGTTCATCGTGAAGGCGAGATGCAGAATGAGAGGGTAGTACGACCATTGGTTTGGCCCACGATCGAACATGTCTCGTCAGCTGCTCCAATCGAAAGCTGGTAGGCAGGACACTGTGAGAAAGGTAGTTGGGGCGAGCATGGTCGTCGGACTTGACTGGCACGGGGAGAGGATAGCTGTGCCCTCCTCCCCTCAATCTGTCCACCTTTGCTCGCGTTGCACAGGTGGGCCGTTGGATTAAGACGTATCGGTGGCATGCTCCGGAATCGGCTTGCCTTGGCTTGCCTCGGCTCAGCTAAGCGCCGTTGTGCCCCGGCCATGTAAGCGCGCTCTGCCTAATTGAAAAATGAGAAACGACCGGCGGCTGGGAGAGACAGCCTCTCGCTACGAAGGTTTTTGAAATGCCCGGACTCTCCTTTCCATCATACCGTGGCGCGTTCGCGCGTGCGCGCTTGCTTGCCCAGCGTCGTCATCGGGCTCACCTCCGCACCGTCAGACACTGATTACGTGTCGATGTCTGGGCGTTCCCTGCGCTTCGCGCCACCGAGCTCGCTGTGTTCTCCGGATGACGGCTCCTTTAGGAACTTTCACGGCCGACGCCGCTGGATGCTTCCGCTCGATAGTTACACGCCGTAAACGCCCACTGTCGACATCTTTCGGCTGAAATGATAGCTCTCGAGTGTTCGTGGTTCGTCGATCTGCCCAACCTCTTCCAGGGATGCGCGCTCTTGACCACAAGCTAAAGGCGGGCCGATGTCACTACTTGCGGTCGAATGCATCTTCGCATGTCTAGTTTCTGGCAGCCACTCATTTAATATCATTCGTTTATGTGTTATTCGTTTATTCATTTATTTCTTTAGTCCTTGTTGGTTTGTTCCTTTGCTTGCTTGCTTTTTTGTTTGTTTGAATGCTGTGCTGTCCCATTCAGACACAATAGATGGAGTGGCCTATAAAAGGAACAAAATCCCAGAGTTAACAGACCTGGAAATTCCGCGTATCAACCACACACCGCCGCCAATAAGACAATGAAATGCAGACAACATAACAATAAAATTCTAGTACACCTCAACTTGTTAGCACGGCTGATAGCAAGGAAAATATCCTGGAATGATAATTAAGGACGTCCCTGTCTGAAAAGGTCTGGAGGAAGTGGGAAGCTTTTTTTTTTTTCGCAGATTTCGTAAATTTCTAGGGCGTAAGAATAACGTCGAGGCCTCGCGGCTTGTTCACTATCCTCATTTATTTACGTGTAAATTCAAAGTAAGCGTCACCGGCACTTATTCACGCCTTGTGCGATAGCATTGTTCTTCGCAAAATGGCAGGCCAAGGTGTAAGTACCATACGCGCATGTCTAATTAAGTGCCGGAAGTTATTTCCCGCTTTTTTTTTTTCTGTCCCTCTCGCACAACACGGTCCAGCTGCTGTTCATCTGCGGTGTATGAACACTTTCAATAGCGTAACAGCCACAGAAGTGGCCTTTGTATCGCCAGTCTGCACAGTGATGTCATTTCTGTGAAGGCAACTTTACAGACCGTGACTGACAGAAACATAACCTGTCAGCAGATGCGAGCACTGCGTTCCGCCCGATTTCACGCGCTTATTTGAGTACTACGTGATACAGATACAGAGAGCAAGTAAATAATTATGTTAAGAATCACTCGTAGTGGCCTAACACATGTCCAACATTATTGAACAAAAATTTTAAACATTAGAGAATTGCTAGGTATTGTTATGGAAATATTGAAGGTAATGATTCATTCTTCCGATGTGCAGCCAAATCTTTCTTTCAAAGTTGTTCTATCGCTCGCATCGAACAGTTAAGACTGTCGTAGAAAATCATGGGGAACGCTCTTGACGATAGCAAGAACCTTAATAGCAAAAATAAAAAATGCATGCCGGCTGACCGGAGATATGCGGACATACTGAATGTTATGATGAAATCTTACAAAATATGAAAAAATTTGCGTTCATAAAATCTTTCCCGTTCAAAAATATTTTTGTCCAGATTTTTTGGGTATGGCACCGTCGGCGCTGAATGCCGCCAGCTAAGAAAAAAGAATTTCGTTTTATAGTAGTGCGGTGTGTGGTATGACTGAGTGCGTCGCAGTTAGGATAAAGAAATTTTGTTCAAATGTTTAGGTGAAATGTATAGAAATTTTGTTCAGAGCTCAAAAAAAAAGCACGAGTAACTCGGCATTGGCGCCTATAGCCACCAGACAAAAAAAAAACACACATCGAGGCAGCAGATTACTAGGATGGACCCAAGGCTAAGCACTAGGCCAAGAATGAGTGCTAGTCCGTCTTGAAGTCATACACTTCGCCAAGATGAACAGGCATTTGGCCGAAATGGAATTTTGTTGAAACAACAGATTCACAATGCCGATCCATCATGCGAGTTTCGCATAGCCTTTGCAGTCCAATAAAAAAGAATATGTTAAGGGATTTATCTATATATTTCAGTGCAGTAAGGTAACGCAGAGTATAAGAGGTCAAAATAATACACTTCGTCAGGGTATTCGGAACAGTATTCCCTCTTTACAGCTGATGAAACAGCACTCAATAGCTTCTCTAATGTGGCAGAGACGGCAACTGAAGCAAAAGGTGCCCCCCCCCCCCCTCCCTCCCTTCTTCCTTTTTTTTTTGAAGAATTTCTCCATAGACAAAGTTTCAGTGTGCAGCCTAGAAAATAAAGTCTTTGTGCACTTAGAATCTGACATTTTACGCACCCCTACAAGTGCGTCAGATCCTGGCTATCCAACATACAATGAACGGTAAATGAGCCGAGGGAAGAGAATTGACATCAAGCCTTTGTGTTACCGTTTTCGCGACACTTAAAATAAAAGGTCAGCTGGAAAACGTACAGCTGTAAAGCGTCTAGAAAAATACACCTCCTAAATAGATCTCCATAAACAAGGGTGGCCATAAAAATTTGAATAATTATAATCAGAGTGGACAAAACAATAATTAAATTTTCCTCCAACAACGCACCAACTATCGTGTGTGAAGCGTGCTGGCAAAATATAAAGCACTGTACTATCAGCTGCACATAAAGATGGAACAAACCAAGCCAAGGCAACGTGGTCAGAACACGAGAACAACATCACAAAAGGGAGTACAGGACACACACTTCTTTCGTGATGTTTTCGCGCTGTGACCACGTTACCTTGAGCAGCCAATTCGCCCGTATTTCCAACCTCGTAAACCAAGCCCGCCAGCACCCACAGGTCGGATAAGATAATCACGTCTCGTGAGCTCAAATGACGAACCCCATATAAAAGTGGTAAATACTCTATAAAAGCTTTGAATAAAAACCTGTTTAAATGAATAATTTGCAAAACAATGCATTTTTGTCAGTCCAAACATTCTACAGGTGGTAGTTCTACCGAATATTGATAGATCATGAGGGACAAAAGTCTAAGCGTGGCGCTGAAGAGTCGACATGCGATCTTTCCAATAGCTCGCGCTATCCTTGTACGAGCTTAATGAGACGCCAAGATACTTTGACCGCACGCATGTCCATGGAACAACTGCATATTAAGCTGTCGCAGACCTCCACAATTCAAACCATAGACCGCAACTCTGAACAGTCCATCTGGGGGCCAGAAACTGAGCCCTAATTGGTCAGTCAAGTGAACAACTTCATTCATGCTGGATGCGAAAACCTCGAACGGAACTAAACTCTGCCGATTGTTTAGACACAGCGATTCTAAGTATATAAAGTGAAATCATAAGCGGGGACAGTGGGCACAACGTTGACGCGTTTTAAGAAGGGAAAAGTTTGACTGACACGATCAGTGGACTTCGGGAGGTGAATTTGAAGCATTGCCAGCTGCTCCTGAGGAGATTCTCAGCAAAACTGCAAGACTGTGCAGGAAACATGTAAGCTTGCTTGATTGGAACGGCCCCTCAAGCACCATGTTTGATGAGGTCAAGTGAGAGTAAACATTGCAAACTGCGCGCGATTCGAAAGAATTTTACACATACAAAAAATCTTTAGAAGACAAACATTTATAGTCGACATTAGATAACGGAATGGTGGTGTGACTGGAATCCTGCATGAAGTTCACATTTTCTTACCACTGCTTTTTGGAGTAAACACAAAGCGACTTTTTGCGAACGACTGCGGCAGGATTCCGATATCAAGACTCGCCGTGAAAATAAGAAGTAGATCAGACCACAAGAGTGAATAAAAGGCCTCGTAAAATTATTCTGCAAGGCCATCAGGCCGAAGCGCCTCGGAAAGTGACAACTGGTCAATGACGTCCTCTAAAGCTGCTAGAGTTGAAGGGCCACTCACTGTCGAGCACTCATCTTCTAAAATGGGCTTTACCAGGAAGACAAAGCGTTCTGCATCCTCATTATCAGTGGCATGGGAGGTTCCGGTAACAAGAAATGCTTAATATTTCTCGAAATCTGACAATTTCATTTTTGCTTCTGACCAAGGCACATGGCAATAAAGTTCTAGTATGCACTTGGCAACCGCACGGCGGCGCTTATCAACCAAGGCCTGTTGAGTCTGTTGCTCAGAGCGCAAGGCGCAATTGTCCCGAGAGCGAACATGGGCAGCCCTGTACGTTCAGCGTAATGCTGTTGAAGCTGAACCTCCGCACCGATAATTTCCTCATAGTATGAGACAGGCGCATCACACTCAGGTGTATAAAGGATACGAAGGTTGTTCAGTAACCAGGACGTTAACTAAGAAGACCAGCAGATGGCAGGACGTTTCTGAATTTATCAAAGGCTCGAAGTAGGAACGGTGTTAGTCCAATGTGTCCAGGGGAATCTCCCAAGGTGGAGTAGATCTGGTGGGTGCTAGCGATCTGCAACCTTAGATGGATACCCCTGAACACATTACACTTACATCAATGACCATAAGATCTACATTGACCCTACACGGCCAAGCCAGGAAGCCTAACGCTAAGTTTAGTTCTCACAAACTGAAAAGCTTCGAGCTTCAACTTTGCACTGCAGTAAGTTCTAAGATTGTGTGCGTTTACAACCACGTCGATCTGGACGTCCCACAGGGTGGTGCTTCCCGTGGATAGCGCTAAGTTTGAAATAAAAAAAATCTTCAGAGAAGTCCCCTAGCTCCTGCAGGGCTCAGTATTTTTTTTTATTTCAACACACTGTCAACCCCAACCGGGGTTTTCACAGGGGTGGGCGGATGTCAAAAAATACCCAACTTACAGATAAAACAATCATAGAACAGTAAGCAGTTGTACAATGAAAAGGATGGGTCTACTTAAATCAAGACAAGAACAAACAAATTCGGGGTAATCAGTTATACAGAACACAGTATATATCACGAACATTTTAACAATATTTAGTCAGTTGTACCTAAACCGGGCCGCCTAATGCTTCAACGATATTTTTTGTGCCGAAAATAAAACAAATAGGCAAATAGGCCACGAGAAAGCAACTATATCGGGAAAAGTTGGATGGTTGGGGAGACCAAAACAAATGGGCAGACACAAACAAGCTCGGATCTCCACTGACGAAACTGAGGCTCTATAAGTGATGCCCGATTTCAGTTTCATTTAAAGCTATAGACAGACGTGGATCCTCGCGTGGAAGCTTTTCAAGCCAGGAGCATTATGAAGACCATAAAATGAAAGGTCATTCAAAGGCACTGAGGTTCGATCGAACTGCCAGGTGCAGCCATATGCCCACGCCGTACATATCGACGACAGGAAATAGTGAAATTGCGACCATTAGTAAGTTGTGCCTTCTTTGTGCCACCGCCGCGTACTGTGCGGTGTGCCACGACCGAGCGCTTCCGAGCAACATCCCGTTCCAGGGACAGATGGCTGTCCACCGGAGACCGGGACGCCCCCTTCGGGAAACCAAAATAAACCAGCCTCACCGGAAAAGCAGCCCCGCTCTGCTCTTCGGGGTCTCAAATAAGGCGTGAAATCGCCGTCCCGGCTGGGGACCGGCACCCAGCCTATACACACACAGACACACGCGTGGTCAAGCCATAGCCGCGGGGGAAAAGAAGAGGGGCAGAGGAGGGAGGGGAGGGAGGAAAGCGACCCGGCTGGTTTCCACGTGGTGTACGGTTTACTCTTGTTCGTGGCCTGGAATAACGTGTCCACAGGAGCAGATACGTAAAGAGCACCTACGCGCATTCAGTGACGCTGCTGCCTATGAAACAGTGACTCAGTAAGCTTAAGCGCCTGCCGTTTTCGGGAACACTGACAGCCGAGTATTCATCACTAATATTGGAGCCCCGCAGTTCGCCCTGTATAGCTTTCGATTGGGAAATGTGTCGAGACCTAAACAGATGTGTATTCATAAGTCTTAACCAACTAAATATAGTAAAGTTACGACAGAATGCCAGATTACTCCGCTCCTAGCGCAGCCGTTTCCATTGAAGTGTTGCTTGCGGCAACACAACTGCAACTGCTCGTGAATTGCCCTTATGATGGGTGTTGTTAACATTCCACAAAGTGATTTGAAACGGAAGAGTGCAAAGTCTCTTTTAGACAGCATCAAATTGCGACTGTGTGCATACAAAAGGTTAAAGCTTTAACGACCGCAAGATCAAGGAGCGTATACAGCTTGCAACTCAGCAGCGGTGCGATCCGTTTTTAGCAAATTATAATTCACATCGAACATATTCCTACTCCCAGAGGATTATCACAACCAGTGCTGTGGGCGTTACCGAAAAAAAGTAACTAAATAGGTTACTCATTACGCTAAGAAAAAGGAACGCGTTACCGCCCTACGTTGCCTACAAAAAAAAAAGTAACGCGTTACCGTTGCCGTTACAGAACAAAAGTACCGCACGTTACTTTACCGTTACTTCATGGCCATTCATTTTAATTAGCGCGTCTACGCCATAAGAACTCACAATAGCAATTTTATAAAGCTGATATTTCACATAAAGCTTCTAGCCCAAAGAAAGATTTTACGCGAAATCCTGATTTAACGAGAATACTCTGCACAAATGTGCAGGAGCTTAGCAAAGTTATAGTGGCCGAAAGTTGCTTATAGAGTTACATGTGAGGGCTTCTAACTCTGTGGCACATGGTGAAGCCATTTTCTGAATACGACATTAAACATTAAAATGACACTATATCATCAATTCTAACTTTACAAAGAAAACGCTGAACTCTCAATAAATTTGCAGTAATTCTGAAAAATGTGATGTTCTAAAATGCTCGGCATGCTTTCACTATTTAGACAGCTGTTTGTGTGAGTGGTTTGGGAAGGGGGGTAGGTGAAGGCAAGTGTGTGAATACGTGTTCATGCACGTTTCTCGTGTTTTATGGCCATTCTGTCTTTTTTTTTTTACAGTTGGGTGCGTCGTCAATGGCAGGTGTTTTCTGGCACGCATGCGAGCGTCAACAAGGGTCGTCGAGAGCACCTGTACATTTTGTTTATTTGCAATATCACTTTAGGTGCTCTGCGCTTTTTTTCCAAAAAAGGGGCGGAGTGGGGGACAACTGGAACAAAAAGTAACTAGTAACGTGACACCTCACGCTACCGCGAAAAATGTTAACGTGAGTACGTTGCCCGTTACAGTACCCAAGTGGTAACGAGTACGTTACTAAGGTACCGAAAAAAAGTAACGCGTTACCGGTAACGCCGTTACCGCCAACACTGATCACACTGACGGTCTGTGTTGTGTTGGGTTGTATGGCACATAGGGAACTAAGGCCACCATGCGGCAAGCTCAAGGTATATAAAAAGTTTTTTTACAGAATTCTGTAGAAATGTTAAACATCATCGATGGTGTAGAGGGCCCCAAAAAAGTCATTTCGTACTGCCCAGTGATGACATACAAAACGAATTTTAGAAATAGTTAATAGTAAAAGTTGGAAAGAAGTCGGGTAACCTCAGCGGCCATTCTTGGCTGGGCAAGGATCTCGAGACTCCCAGCCAACCAGATAAATACCTCCGCCTTCTTCCAAGGAATGAGAAGATCTCATCAGGAATGGCGATCTCAGTAATGACGGTCTACTGAGTTGTGAATCTTGCCAAAGCGCCTCGAAGTATCGCCTCAAAAAAGACCTCAAAAAAAGAGACCTGAAACAGGGAACGCCACATAATGCGAGTTTGTCCGAGTCGTCAGGCAGCAGCGCAGACGTCGGACGTTACGACGTTGTCACCCAGCGCGGCGTCGCTTGTCCCCCGCGACACCTCGTGTGAGCGCACCCAGCGAATCCTCACGTTGCGAGGTTGGGCCCGTTCGCCGCGCACTTCCTGGTGACGCGAGCGAACGAGTGCGCGCGACGCGTCGTCCGCTCAGCGTGCGCCGCGCCACAGCGACATGTCGCGATCGGTCGCAATCTGTCGCCGAGACGGTCTTCCGGCTTGTTACATCGGCACGGGCGACACGTGCAGCCGCGGACAGACATGCGACTCGCTGGCTCATCGGCGACGACCAGTGCGAGGAGTGGCGTTCGGCAACTTCAAAGCTAACTTGCGGTTTGAAACAAAAAGAAGGAGCCCTCTTTCCTGCGGATTGATCCGCGCGTGGAATTTCGAGAATTCAGCACGGCTGCTCCCATTCTTCCTACGGCTGTCTATCTATCAGCCGTAGGGCTGTGCGTGTTGTACAATGAAATCCGATGCCTTGTCTGAGCTTTCCGCTCACAATATTCAGGGCGTGTAAACACAGGGGCGACCAGCGTTTGAGGCTCGCTTCCTCATTCGACAGCACAGAACGGAAATGGGCTCTCAAGAAGCCATGGAAATAAGGTGTGAAAATTGCGAGACTTTGTGGTATCTCTCAATATTCGTGACCATCAGACTTCGCCTCCGAAATGTTTTGCTTGTTTGTTTGTTTGTTTGCTTGCTTGCTTGTTTGGTTGTTTGTTTGGGTTTAACGTCCCAAAGCGACTCAGGCTATGAGGGGCGCCGCAGTGAAGGGCTTCGGAAATTTCGACCACCTGGAGATCTTTATCGTGCACTGACATCGCACAGCACACGGGCTTCTAGAATTTCGCCTCCATCGAAATTCGACCGCCGCGGCCGGGATCGAGCCAGCGTCTTTCGGGTCATCAGCCGAGCGCCATAACCACTAAACGACCGTGCGCAATGTACGACCGCGATGTACTAAGAAATCGCAGTTTGCCTTGTACTTCATTTCACATTTTGGCGCTTTCATGCTGCTGCTGCGCTATTCTCTTCCATTTGATCATTTGCGCCAAGAAAAGATTAGCGTTTAGCATTAGCCAACGAAGGATAGGCGAAAGATGAAAACAAAAGTTATCCATCACAAACATGCATTTTATGGTTATTTCTGCGACTTTCCGTTCTGCCCTTACTGTTTTTTGTCTTCTCTGCTTTCTCTTAGGACGAGTGCTCTAAAGAGTCACATGTTAACACGCGTTTGCACTTACGAACCAGACCTTCCGCGGCATGCACGCAGTTCGCTGCGAGTAGTCTCGTCGCCCTAACCTTCCGCAGTACCGCAGAAGATTTGGCGTAAACAGCTGATGTGGTACGCGTAAATTTCCGCCTACTATTGGCACGGACTCCAGAGAGGGTGTTTTTTCCTTCGAAATCGCCCTATCAAATAACACCCCGGATAACTAATTCCTTACTGAACTGACTGTTATAATGAGAATCTATTGCACCTCTGGCACAGTGTATGGAATTTAGAGTTTAACATCCCAAAACGACTCAGGCTATGACGGACGTCGTAGTCGAGGGCTCCGGAAATTTCGACCACCTGGGGTTCTTCAACGTGTGCTCACATCGCACAGTACACGGAGCTCTAGAATTTCGCCTCCATCAAAATTCGACCACCGCGGCCGGGATCAAATCCTGCGTCTTTCGGGCCAGCAGCCCTGTTCCATAACCACTGAGCCACCGCGGCGGCATTTATACAATATTAATATATGACTTCGGTGAAATATTGTTTGGGTATTTCATTCCGTAACGTCTACCCTTAAGCCTACCAGGCCATTTTCCATGGCCTGGTGCTCTGCTTCTCTGGGGTGGAATGCTTGCAAAATCCCCCCCCCCCCCCCCCCCCGCTTGAGTAGAGAAACACCTTGTGCCATGTCGCTATTTGGACAAAACTGCCGTTGCGTCATTCATAACCGAATCATCATTATAGACTACCTTTACAAGGAGGCATGGTTTATGGTATATGGGGGGTTTAACGTCCCAAAGCGACTCAGGCTATGACGGACGCTGTAGTGGACATGGTTTACGCAAAAAGCGTACAGGCGCTAAAAGAGGAAGACAAGCACACTCAAGACAGGACAGGCGCCATCCTGTCCGCATTGGCGCCTGTCCTGTCTTGAGTGTGCTTGTCTTCGTCTTTTAGCGCCTGTACGCTTTTTGCGTAAACCATGTCAAGCTACAACCAACTAGCTCAAATGAAAGTCTTGCTGCTGTAGTGGAGGGCTTCATAAATTTCGACCACCTGCGATTCTTACAACGTGCACTGACATCGCACAGTACACGGACCTCTGAGTTTCGCCTCCATCGAAATTCAAGGAGGAAGTAAGAAGCACCTCATGAATCAGGGTTGCTGTGAATATGGCGGCGAATGACGTCGTAGGCAACGCTAGTACCTGCCGGCCCTTTGCAGTACCTCAGTGAGACATCGAGACATCGAGGCGACGAAAAAATATAACAGAACAATAAAAGAAGAAAAGCCACGCTTTTTAGGAAATAAACCACAAATCTTTTCATTACACCCACCAATAAAGACACGGAGCTCAAGACAGGCCACCACCGTTTCACATAACTCTGCGTATCGGTGCCCACGACGCACTTACGAAAGAGCGATTCGTCCCACACTCGCACAACAACCTCCGACAACGAAACGCGAGGCCGCAGAAGCTGACCAATGAAAAGCGAAAGTGGCGACCGCCATCAAAAAAAACTTCAAAGCGAAAACATAAAGCGTCTAGCTCCACAGAACGAGGGCCGCGCGGCCGGCACACAATGCGGTATTAGACGCGAGCGAGCCCAAGGGACAAGCAACAACCGCCACGGCGGCGACCAACGGCGGAGGAAGACGGCTGGTGTCGCGCGGTGTCACCGGGCGCGCTGTCGTCTTTGTCGCGCTCCCTGTCCCCCATCTCTCCCTCTCTCCCTCACTCTCGTCCCCTGTCGATTGCGTCTTGTCCCATATTCGAATCACGCTGCACTCGTGAGACGCCGACAAACTCGGGCGGCGCTGCTGCACAATGCGCGGTCGCCTCGCTTTGCCGACGCATCAACGCCGGGGCGAGCTTGGCGTCCAGGAAGACCCGGCCGGGACGTGGGAGAAAAAGAAAAGACATAGACGCTTGAGAGGGGTGAGAAGACAGTTATGTTGACCAGTATATGCGGGCGTCGAAAGTGGAAGAGCGCGCAGTAAGCACGGATGGAAGTGAAATAAGCAAAAAAAAAATTATGTACAAGTAAGCTAACAAGAAGGGATAGAAAAGAGTCACTCTGAACACGACGGAGTAAAAATGGAGTCAGCTGTTTTCTAACGCACTCCCTTTTTATTCCCATATAGGTGTATTCGTGTTAAGAGTTAAGTGGACAAGCGTTTCACAAAGTTCAAAGGTTCCAACAAATTGAATAACAATGGCAAGAAGCAGGGCAAACAAGCTTTCTTGGAACAGGTTGCTCGAGAAGATTGTAAATACAGCTTGACCAATTTTAGCGCTGGCGAAGGTTTTTTTAACAAATAATAGTGAAGTATTGGTACCTGCTGCATTCATAAGCAATAGTTTTCCGACTATCGCCTTTACTGTCTTAAATTTTTTAATGTTTCTTCATATTCACGCGCGCTTTTACTGAGCCAAAGGTTTTTTTTTTTTTTGCAAGCGTGTTATACTATCACAAGCGTTGACAAGTTTAATGAACGAGAGAGGCTGTCGTCCGTGCTTCTGACACGGCAGGCTATATTTTGATAATTAAGCTGTGCTTTGATGTCCGCCCAGAGAAGGGCGCACATTCGAGCAGCGTAACGCACCGCTCAGTCGCCTGCAAAGTCCAGATTTATGAAAAAGCTTTTGGAAAGTTCATAGAAATGAGAAGTGGTTCCCCCATCTATTCGTTAAATCCGCCCGGATTGTGTACCGTTGAGGGAATTTAACCTAATCATTTCGTTTTTATCTTGGTACCTCAAAAATGGCTGAAATATATTGTGCAAGGTTCCTATAAGTTTGAGAATGATGCAACCACCAAAAAATGCCGTCCTGTTTGGGGCGTGAAAAATTGTTTTTTTTTTTCGGGAGGGGGGGGGGGGGCAAAGGAAATGGCGCAGTATCTGTCTCATATATATCGTTGGACACCTGAACCACGCCGTAAGGGAAAGGATAAAGGAGGGAGTGAAAGAAGAAAGGAAGAATAGGTGCCGTAGTGGAGGGCTCTGGAATAATTTCGGCCACATGGGAATCTTTAACGTGCACTGACATCGCACAGCACACGGGCGCCTTAGCGTTTCGCCTCCATCGAAACGTAGCCGCAATGGTCGGGTTCGAAACCGCGTACTCCGGATCAGTAGCCGAGCACCCTAACCACTGAGCCACCGCGGCGGGTTATTCACCATCATTCGAATGCCACCGTTCGCGGCAGGCATATTTTCCTGGATTAAAATGCGTATCCACAGGTAGACCGTACGCGCGCCTTCCGATGTTCAGCCTGATCTCTCTGGTGTCGGCATGGTGCGTGCGGCTTAACGTCCCGAAATTGTGCGTGGCTAATGAGGAACGCCGTAGTAGGGGACTCCGAATTAATTTCAGGCACATGGGGCATTTCAGCCATTGGGGACTGACATCTCACATAATAATAATAGTAATAATAATAATAATAATAATAATAATAATAATAATAATAATAATAATAATAATAATAATAATAATAATAATAATAATAATAATAATAATAATAATAATAATAATAATAATAATAATTGGGGAAAGGAAATGGCGAGGTATCTGTCTCATATATCGTTGGACACCTGAACCGCGCAGTAAGGGAAGGAACGAAGGAGGGACTAGGAGAAGAAAGGAAGAAAGAGGTGCCGTAGTGGAGGGCTCCGGAATAATTTCGACCGCCTGGGGATCTTTAATGCGCACTGACATCGGACAGCAAACGGAGTGTTTTCATTTCGCCTCCATCGAAATACGACCGCCGAGTCCAGGATTCGCTCCCGCTGGCTTTAGTTCAGCAACGGAACGTCACAGCAGTAAAAGGCAATGCCTTCAGCCATGCGCAAGTTTGGCGCTTGGCTTCCTTAAAGACGATCCGCTTAGAAAACAAAAAAAAGCATGCAGACTTAGTCAAAACTAGCCTTAAGAATTCAAAAAAATAAAGACCAGAGCGGGCAGATGACTGACTCTGATGGTCCAAGAGGATGGCATCAAGCTTTAAGACAAACAAAGGTTTGCAGCCGACCAAAAGAAAAAAAACTGCAGGCAGAATTGGCGAAAATTTTGAAGCGCGAGACGAGTAGTCGGGAGACGATAGAGGAGGCACAAGCTTGTGGTGGTGACGTCAGTGGCGAGACAACAGGAGCCGGGGCTGAGCAACGCTCCGGAGTGCCCAAGGCAAGGCGGACGGACAACTGCGGGCCGCTGAAAAGCGTGATGCTGCAATGGTGGGCCGTGAGCGGACTGCCCGATCCACTTAGGAGCACCGGACAATACGGCCCAGGTACAGCGGAGCCGTGGCGCGCCGGCGCCAAACTCAATTTAAAGCAATCACGGCTGCCCACCGCGGTTGCCTGGCCTTGCACGCCGACTCCTCGCCCGGCTCGAAGCTCCGAATAGTACGCCCTTTCCTCTTGTTTGACTTGGCAGTTTCTTTAAAGTACTTACAGACTGGCATTTTCAAAGTCTTAAGTTTGCTAGGTCCAATCAATATAGAGCCCTAGTCATAAACTTCTGTAAGCACCAAAAGTGCTGATGACAGGAAGCGGTTTCATACGTACTTTGGAGAGAACTTGCTTTCTTGAATCTGGCTGCTTAAGTGTCTTCGTGAAATTTTGAGGTAAACGTTGCACTTTCAAGCCACATGGTGATCTAAAGATGAGCATCTGTACCAGTAATGTTTCTACCTGTAACTACATTCTCGGTCAGTGAATTCAAGGGTAGTGAAGTATTTGTACTGACAATACAGATTAGTTTCATTTAGGTGGTATTTTACTCCTTTCCAGACGAGGAGCAACCTTCTTTCCCCTTTGTTTGTGTGTTTTTTTACTCGACGTGTGTGCAATTAAAAATAAGGGGTGGACACTTAGGACATAGAGTTATAAAAAGGAATGTTGTCCCCTTTCACGAAGAACTGCGCAAATAAAGCCTATATTATGGTTGTTTATTGTCTGCTAATTAAAACACAGATGCGCTGTTCTCAGCGCAAGTGCGTATCCCTGAAAAAACGTAAGCTTACTGAAGCCATAGCTGGGAACGTCCACACGAGGCAGCGTAAGCGAAATAGAAAAGGATTGGCTCTGCTCTAGTGACGACTGAATGGCTTTGAGAGCTTTGTATTGTTTCGGATCTTGGTTACTGTCTAGTACATGGCAACGGAGAAATACGTCCGCGCTCTTATGTGAACCGGCAATAACTTAGCTTTGACCACGAAAAGCAAATAGTACATGCGAAACACGAATAAATCACGTAGGCTCACACATGTTAACCTGTCATCCTCCTTTCCACACACACGCAGGAACACGCATACAAACGCGCGCACGCACTCCTCACAACGCTGCCTGCGGCCGCACAGAAATAGCGCTTCATTGCGCATGTTTAAAATACAGCGCTTTGGATGGTGGGAGGTTCGGGACAAGCGTATTTATTCATACTAAGTACCATGGACGCTGACTGACGTTGTAGAAGCAAAACAGGATGTGGCTAGATTGAGGGCAGTGAGCAAAGGGAATTCAGAAGAGGCTGTGCGCTTGACTCGCTTTGCATAAAGCTAATCGCGAATGTGCATATGCGTTAAAAGCCTGCTCACACACAATGAACTCCGGGTCATGTTTTGAAAACGGTCTCCGAGCGTCACTGTCGCGAATATGGTTTCGGGATACCATTTATGTACTGTGATTCTCGGTGGCGTTGAGTTTCCATGGGAAAAATCATAGCTGCGTAGTTTTTGTTGTGTCCTGCTAATGCTAGCTATATGTGTGTTTTGGAGCTATTATACCGCCTTGTGCGAGTGTGCAATAACACAGCAATCCTTCCGTAAGCCACGTTGTGCTCACTGAGACGTCTGGCCTAGTTATAAAGTACGGGAAAAGATGATATCCATGACAGGTGTGCCAAATTTTATGCCACGAACCAATGTCCAGCAGATCGACAGTCGTCATAACCAAAATTATTTCGATTAATAACTGAGGGAACTCACGCCGCAGTTGTCTTTCTATAACAGCGCTTGGCAGCTTAGGATATCTTTTATCCTTAATGTTTATGAGCGCTTGACTGATGACTTCATTAAAATGTTATTTACTCTGACAAAGCTCACAGCTCCAATTCACTCGCTACACTTGAGATTAAAAAATGCTCTTTCCTCTATGAGCGTTTGCCTTCTGTGCAACCAGAAATTCACAAAAATAAGACAAAAATAAAACAAAGTTTCGACCGCAGCTGAGAATTATTCATCTGCTCTACTCGCCATTAGGAACAGTGGTCATTTCTCGACCACGTACAAGCATGTTGAAGAACAGTCTTCCAATGATTATGAATAACAAAGGCCTAGCAGTGCAACATTTGCTCTTCCTGGAAAATAAAGAACTATTGCAATGTATTATAAATTTTGCTCTATGCTGCACTTCAGTATATCTGCAGTGCTTCCCGCCGGTCGTGTACGCCACCCACTTGTGCGGGTTGCGGGGCGAATGAAACTGTTTCTATGCAGTTTTAACCCCGTATACCTCACAACATCACGTACAAGTACTGTACTCGAAAGAAACGAACTTAAACTCAGCATGGCGCCACTAAATCTGAAAAGCGAGACACCATATGCAGTCTCTGATCTTGGGGAAGATACTCCAGCACAAAAAAAAGGGGGGGGGGGGCATGTAAACAACAAGCTCAACAACCTACTCTTTTTTTTTTTATTCTAGAAGTGTGCCATGAGGCATAAGTTGTAAAAGGAAGGGGGGGGGGGGGGGGAATGCACGGGATTGAAAGTTAAAAGAAGGAGTGAAGAACCGTTGCGCTCGTTCCTTCGTCCTGTGCAAACTTCCTCAGTTCTTACTCCGCTCTAAGAGAATGTGGTGAACAGTATGGAAAATGCCGATGTTGGCTTTCGCCGCCTTGTGAGAAGAAACCAATGTTAATGTTGTGGATGGGCTGTAGTGACACATTCCCCGTCAACTTTGCTGCAATGTGGTGAAGTCATGGTGTGGTGAAGGTGCAGCGATGGCGTAGAGGTAGAACATCCGCCTCGCGTGCAAGAGGACCGGGGCTCAAATCCTGGTGCCGCGCAATTCTCCACTGGGTTTAAAAAAAAAAAAAATCCGCGTGTCGATGGAATTGCATAACCAGGCCTGGAGTGCGGCCTTATCTCGGTGACCAGAACCGACAACGCACTCTCTCACCAGAGCAGGATTTGGCCACCCTGGTGTAGTACTTGGCCACAACCTTCTATGATCAAACCAATTAACCCTCGGCCCTCAGTCCCCAGCGGCTGCAGAGCAACTGACCACGGCGGCGGTCAGACCTGTGACGCAGCGGAGGGTGCTAAGAATCTCTGGCTCCGGACAGGCCGCCATTGGAATCTGAACCTGGCAACGTTTAACGCTAGAACTTTAGCTAGTGAGGCTAGCCTAGCAGTGCTGTTCGAGGAACTAGCGGGAATTAAATGGGATGTGATAGGGCTTAGCGAAGTTAGGAGGACAGGTGAGGCGTATACAGTACTAAAGGACGGACACATACTGTGCTATCGCGGGTTAGAGGGTAGACGAGAACTAGGTGTGGGTTTCCTCATTAATAAGGATATAGCTGGCAACGTAGAGGAGTTCTACAGTATTAACGAGAGGGTAGCAGCTATAGTAATTAGGCTGAATAGGAGGTACAAGCTGAAAGTGGTGCAGGCCTACGCACCCACATCCAGCCATGATGACCAGACCGTTGAAAGCTTCTATGAGGACGTAGAATCAGCAATGAATAGAGTAAAATCGCAGTACACTGTACTGATGGGCGACTTCAATGCGAAGGTGGGCAAGAAGCAGGCTGACGACCACGCGGTAGGTGACTATGGGATAGGCTCTAGAAATAGCAGGGGAGAGTTATTAGTCGAATTCGCGGATAGAAATAATTTACGGATCATGAATACCTTCTTCCGCAAACGAGAAAACAGGAAGTGGACCTGGAAGAGCCCCAATGGTGAGATTAAAAATGAAATAGACTTCATACTATGCGCTAAACCTGGCATCATTCAGGATGTGGCCGTCCTCGGAAGGGTGCGTTGCAGCGACCATAGAATGGTAAGGTCTAGAATTAGCCTAGACTTGAAGAGGGAACGGAAGAAGCTAGCGAAGAAGAAGACCATTAACGAGTTAGCCGTAAGAGGGAAAGCACAGGAGTTTAGGATAGCGCTGCAAAACAGATACTCGGCTTTAACTGAGGAAGATGATCTTGATGTTCATTCAATGCACGATAACCTGACATCAATAATTACGGAGTGCGCAGTAGAAGTAGGCGGCAGGACAGTTCGAAAAGATACCGGGAAGCTATCTAAGGTGACGAAAGATCTGATTAAGAAGCGCCAAAACATGAAGGCATCTAACACTACCGATAGAATAGAACTAACGGAGCTATCAAAGTTAATAAATAAGCGCAAGGTAGCCGACATTAGGAAGTTTAATATGGAGAGAATCGAGCATGCTCTAAAGAACGGAGGTAGCCTAAAAACAGTGAAGAGGAAACTAGGCATAGGTAAAAACCAGATGTATGCATTAAGAGACAAGCAGGGCATTGTCATTAGCAATATGGATAAGATAGTTAACGTAGCCGAAGAGTTCTACACAGACCTGTACAGTAGCCAATGTAATCAGAACGCTAATGAGAAAGACAGCAGTGCACAGCAATGCGTCATCCCGCCAGTAACGAAAGATGAAGTAAAGAAAGCCTTAGAAGCAATGAAAAGGGGAAAAGCAGCTGGGGAGGATCAGGTAACAGCAGATCTGTTGAAGGATGGAGGGGACATCGTGCTAGAAAAACTAGCCACCCTGTATACGCAATGCCTTATGACCTCGACTGTACCAGAAGCTTGGAAGAATGCAAACATTATCTTAATTCATAAGAAGGGAGACGCCAAGGACTTGAAAAATTACAGGCCGATCAGCTTACTATCCGTTGCCTACAAAGTATTTACTAAGGTAATCGCTAATAGAGTCAGGGCAACGTTAGACTTTAATCAACCAAATGATCAGGCAGGCTTTCGTAAAGGATATTCTACAATAGATCATATTCACACCATCAATCAGGTGATAGAGAAATGCGCAGAATATAACCAACCTCTATATATAGCTTTCATTGATTACGAGAAAGCATTCGACTCAGTGGAAACCTCAGCAGTCATACAGGCATTGCGTAATCAGGGGGTAGAAGAGCCTTATGTCAAAATACTGGAAGATATATATAGCAACTGCACAGCTACTATAGTCCTCCATAAAGTCAGCAATAAAATTCCAATAAGGAAGGGCGTCAGGCAAGGAGACACGATCTCGCCAATGCTGTTCACCGCATGTTTGCAGGAGGTATTTCGAGGCCTGAATTGGGAACAGTTGGGAATAAGAATAAATGGAGAATACCTAAATAATCTGAGATTTGCTGATGACATTGCCTTGCTGAGTCACTCAGGAGGTGAACTGCAAATCATGATCAACGAGTTAGACAGGCAGAGCAGATCGATGGGTCTAAAAATTAACATGCAGAAAACCAAGGTAATGTTCAACAGCCTAGCAAGGGAACAACAGTTCACAATTGGCAGCGAGAGCCTAGAAATTGTGCCGGAATACGTCTACTTAGGGCAGGTAGTGACAGCTGATCCGGATCATGAGAGGGAGATAACTAGAAGGATAAGAATGGGGTGGAGCGCATATGGCAAATTCTCGCAGATCATGAGTGGCAGTTTACCAATTTCCCTCAAGAGGAAAGTGTACAACAGCATAATCTTACCGGTACTCACCTACGGGGCAGAAACGTGGAGGCTAACGAAAAGAGTTCAGCTTAAGTTAAGGACAACGCAGCGAGCCATGGAAAGAAAAATGATAGGTGTAACGTTAAGAGATCGGAAGCGGGCAGAGTGGGTGAGGGAACAAACACGGGTTAATGACATCCTAGTCGAAATCAAGAGAAAGAAATGGGCTTGGGCAGGGCATGTAATGCGAAGGCAAGATAACCGCTGGTCTTTAAGGGTAACGGAGTGGGTTCCAAGAGAAAGTAAGCGTAGCAGGGGGCGGCAGAAGGTTAGATGGGCGGATGAGATTAAGAAGTTTGCAGGCAAAGGGTGGATGCAGCTGGCAAAGGATAGGGTTAATTGGAGAGACATGGGAGAGGCCTTTGCCCTGCAGTGGGTGTAGTAGGGCTGATGATGATGATGGTGAAGTCATCCTCAAGTGCGAAGGTCGAAACTTACGGGACCAGCATATCGACCCCTGGCACTGTGGAAATGTATTTCATGAGGTGAGGTTCATGAATTGCTCTAAATAATTTACACCGGATTTGTGTTGCATGCACTAATTGATTCCTCTGAATGTATCGATGGTGCGCGGGGATTAATGGCCCGAAAACGTGCATGGGCTATGGGAGACGCCGTAGTGGAGGATTCCGGGTTTACGTACGCCGCATGTGGTTCTTTAACGTACACTGACATCGCAAGGCACACAAGCATTTTTGAATTTCACCTTCATCTAAATGCGGCCGCCGCGGTTGGCATTTGAACCACCAACCTTGGGCACAGCAGCCGAACACAGAGCGTGGTCAAAAAGAGTCTGGCCGTTATCAGCGCCAGCATCGCCATAGCAACTGATTATTTGCGGCAGGTGTGCAAGCGTAGATCCCCTTTGGAAGATATTAGTAATGGACACAAATACTCACGAGCTCAGAACGCATTGTAATTAATTTAGTTTTGAAGATCATGCGGATGAAATGCTGGAAGGCATGGTACCACACGAGATATACTACATGAACTTGACGACGGTGGTTTAGGCCCTACACAAGAGCGACCTGTGCGAGATACTATGATGCTCAGCAGAGAACGGTGACGAAAAATTTAAGTGTACCTTTGATAGAAAGTCTGGAAAGAGCGCGCGTAACTGCTACATCATACAGGCGTGCTCGTGCGATCATCACTTATGTCAGCCTCTTCGCCCGGTGACGTCATCATCATTTATTGTTCCCTTAAAAATCCCATCAGGGACATTACATAAAGGGGGAGGAGGGGGAGGGAGTGTCAGCCTCTGCGCTCAGTGACGTCGCGACGTATAACAGCAGCATTTCGCAGTAGACACCGAAACCCATGAGAACTATTCAATAGTGGTTTTGTACCAGGATCACTGAGTCAGCTCGGGGATATTTAAACGGAAAAGGAAAAATATTAATGAAAAATTTAGGCATAAAAATGTGTTCCTGAACAGGATTAAGTTCGGACACAGCTGTAGTGACACAAGTATGAGTGGTCACAAATGGTAAGTCACACCTTCAAAGCGTTTTTAATCCGTCTGTGCATACAAGCGAGCGCAGATTAAAAGTTAATTGAACGAGAACGTCTTTTCAATTAACTCAAGGAGATCTGGTTTATTTACATCGTCGGAAGAATAATTTATGTTATAAAAATGATCGCAAGATAGAATGCTGCTTTCTACGCTTTGACCATAGTGCTCGTGACGACACATCAGTTTCAATAAGTCCGAATAAAGTCTCTCAGGTCGTTCATGTGTGCTTGCTGGTTTGGTTTATCGGGGTTTAACGTCCCAAAGCGACTCAGGCTATCAGAGACGCCGTAGTGAAGGGCTCCGGAAATTTCGACCACCTGGGGTGTCTTTAACGTGCACTGACATCGCACAGTACACGGGCCTCTAAAATTTCGCCTCCATCAAAATTTGACCGCCGCGGCCGGGATCGAACCCGCGTCTTTCGTGCAAGCAGCCGAGCACCGTAACCACTCCGCCACCGCGGCGGCTCATGTGCGCTTGCCTGATTAACCATCATACAGCAACGCTAAACAGATAATGATGTCGGGTCACGTTATAAGTGGCCGCAATCGCATTAGGTAATTTCTTTGTTCCTACCATACTTCACTTCTAACCAATCCCAGTATAAGAAACGTGTCGTGAGATTGCTTGATGTAGAGATGTGCAAAACTATAGATATTAGATGGGTGCCTGCGCAACCAAGTAATGAATTTAGCATCTCTTTTTGTTTGTCACTTCACTGATCGCCATCAATCTCTGCCAGGAAACGCCCAAACACTCGCTACGAAAGCGCGAACGGCAAGGTGGAGGGATCGGGATGACAGGAGCGGGCGTAGATCCGATCTTCGATGAACACTCTTCCAGCGCCCAAGAAGAAGAAAAAGCTGCTAGATTACAGAGGATACAAAAGTAAGAATGTGTGCTTTCACTGTTTCGGTAATCGCTGCCCTATAAGCTTTCCATTCCACCGCTAGTCGGCACCCCATCCTAGTCAAGGCAGCACTTTTGTTATTGCGCCCTTCAGTCCGCAGCAAAGCTAAGAAGTTGTGGAAACACAAAACACACAAGCAGGGTAAGACAGGGAGTGAAAAAAGTAAGCGCGGCAACAGATAGGGCCATGGTTTTTCTCCCTTTCTATCCACGGACAAGGAGATGACACCGAAGAGCCATTGTGTACGGGCGGACCGACCGATCTCCCTTCACGATTCCCGCGCCTTGAACTCCTTCCGTTCTGCAACCTTTATATTGTGCGCAGACGCCGTTCCACGTAGAAACGGCACACTAAAAAAAGAAATGGGGGGGGGGGGAGAGAGAGAGAGACCAGCGGGTGACTGGGTGCACACTCGCCCTCACCGCCAGTCTGAGTGGGAGTTTGGATGGGAAGAGGTGAGGGGGCAAAAGAGCACGGACCAGAGGGTATATAGCGTATCCTTTAATCCGTGATTCCCGATTCGGCTGTTTGCTTCTTGTTTCACGGATGGCAGCGGTGAGGGATCCCAGAGAAAAGGAAGGCAGACAGGCCGCGGTGACAAAGACGACGACGAAGAAGAAGAATAGGTAGGAGAGAGCGCTGAGGAGAAGAAGAAGAAGAACAAGAGAGCGCTGTACTGCCGCGGAGCCCGAGTTTGCTTATCTGGACAACGAGCACGGCGTCGGTGGGCCCAGTCCCGAGCTCAGGGCCCAGTCCCGGAGGCGGCAAGAGGAGTTCTCCTTCCGGACCAGGGGTGGGCGTCCATTGAGGCCCGAAATCTTTGGCTCCCGTGCTGCGCCGCCTGACAGGCTTGGTGACCGATGGGCGCGCATTCATCAAAGTCTTGCCTGGGCCCCCGTTTCCCCGCCGACGACGGCGGGTGGGCCGCGCTGCGTGTCGAAACGCTCCAATGGGAAAGACACTGGCGTTTCCGCCCAGGACGGCGTCAAGCCGGCCCGTCCCGGGGCGTCGGGTTTCGCGACGCCAGTCGCTTCGCTGTTTTTTTTTTTCTTTGCTCGCGATTCCCGTGACGTGTGATTATGCCCCCCCCCCCCCCCCCCCTCTCTCTCTCTGCCTCATGACGCGAGCAGCTACAGCGACGTGACGAACGCGCGCGTGCCAACAACTGCGTTGCCGTGCCCCACCATGAACTGGTTTCACGAGTGAACGCCACGAGGGCATGGGTTGCGCCGCGCCCTCGTCGGAAACCTGGTATGTGTGTATAGGCATACGCCAGCTGGAAGAGCCCGAAGGACGTGTCGGTATAGTCGAGACAACCAGCTGTAGGCTTCAATATATTTAAACCACCAACATGGTCTGCAATTCTTCACCATCAGGCCTGTTGGCTATGGTCGCCGTCAGACATGGCAGTTATTGAATTATCTTGATGAACTTACAATAGTTATTTACTTTTTCCTAATTAGTAATGCAGTAAATCACTCTTCTGCCCAGTAATTTAGTAATGTAGTCAATTACATTAGGGCTGTAATTTCGCGGCAAAAGTAATTACTTTCTCTCGAAATTACCTTCATTAAAATGCACCACTGCTGCTCTTTGTATCGGCGAAATTTGCATCTCGCACGCCTCGTAGATCACCTCGGAAGCAGGAAAGACGCGAGGCAAGCGTGGGCCAACAAGGATCGGCATGTAGAGACAGAACTGAGTTGGTCTGTGCGTCAGAGACCACCACGGTCCTCTGTAGCCTGGTCGCTGCCTGCGGGTATTCGTTGAGCAGGCAGAAGTGCACGGGTCGCGACCATCCCGCAAGCAGCAAGATGCAAGGCGGAGATGTGCCACCGAGTGAGCAGATGGCGCACTTCGGAGTTGAAAACCACTCAGGAGTGCGCAGAGGCACTCCCCGCGGAGCCTGGTTACTCTGGTTGCCGCGGGGGAACAGGCGGAAATGCGCATGGCGTGAACGTTACCCAGCGCAAGCTGCCGAGGTCAATTCCTGGAACCACCGAAGCAATAAATAACCTGCTTAGGAGGCTTGAAACGGTGGAGGGTAGACAGCTCTGGGCAGCAAGGCGTTGGGTTCGCCGCTCGTTATAGTCTTGAGCGAAGTGAAAGTGACGAGTGTCGGCCATGCTTCTGTTTTCCTTATTTTCTTGGCTATGTCTTAACTTTGTAATGGTCCTTGCTATGCGAAAGGAGGGGCTTGGTTTAACTTCGTTGGGTTTTGGGGTTTAACGCCCTAAAGCGAATCCGGGTATGAGGGACGCAGTAGTGAAGCGTTCCGGATAATTTCGACCACCTGGGATTCTTTAACGTGCACTGACATCGCACAGTACACGGTACTCGAGCATCTCGCTTCCATCGAAATGCGACTGCCGCGGCCGGGATCGAACCCGCGACTTTCGGGTCAGTGGCCGAGTGACAGACCCACTGAGCTACCGCGGCGACTAGAGGTGACAGAAGTGACCACAGAAGTGGCAGAAAGGCCTAAGTGACCACAGTAAAACGGCAAGGTTGTGACAGCGACTCCTCAGCCGTCTTCAAAATGTAGAGCAAAAAGTTTTGTTCTTAGAAGTGTTGCTATTGTCGTTCTCGTTGTAGGAGCCGCCGTGGTGGCTGAGTGGTTATGGCGCTCGGCTGCTGGCCCGAAAGACGCGGGTTCGATCCCGGCCGCGGCGGTCGAATTTCGATGGAGGCGAAATTCTACAGGCCCTTGTACTGCGCGATGCCAGTGCACGTTAAAGAACCCCAGGTGGTCGAAATTCCCGGAGCCCTTCACTACGGCGTCTCTCATAGCCTGAGTCGCTTTAGGACGTTAAACCCCCATAAACCAAACCTAAACCAAACCGTTCTCGTTGTGCCCATATTAAGCACTTTCTATAGCTCTCAGCTTATAAGTACTGCTCTGTTTATTTTCGCTTTTTATACGCATGACAATCAAAAAGTAATTTAAGAGTAATTTGCACTACTATTTTGTATTACATTTGCATTCCACATAGAATATATTACATCTCGAGCGCAAAAGAAACTTGCCTTTCTGAAGCGACCTTTATATGCGGCGGAAAGGGATACCAGGCCAGAACCATACCATTTTCTCGTGCGTCCTTCTCTAGAATGCGCATCAATTGTTTGTCATCCCTACCAAATCACCTCAAGTGATCTACATGAAGCAGACCAAAAACAAAGCAGCTGCATTCAGCTTGTAATCCTACTCACTGTTTCAAAGCGTTTTATCTCTGAAGAACACGCTCAACATGCCGTCGGTTTAAATGCGCAGAAAATTCCCTAGATTATCTTGTTTTCACACACAGCATCACAGTAACACGTCATTTGCCAAGTCGCAAATTTTACCACTACTTCATACGTCACACCACATTGATCATGCCTACAGAGTTGACCCTATCGTTGCCCGGACGGAAAAGCACGATTCGCCGTTAACCTTAGCAGCAAAGGAATGGAATGAGTTACCCTCCACGATCACCTTGATAACAGAGTCTTCGTTATTTAATTTAGCATCGCTAACTTATCTAGAATCCTATCATGTCCAGTAAGATAATTTACTTTCTCACCTGACTCCTTCGCAACCGGTGTTATTTTTTCGTTTTTCTTTATTTTTGTGCATTTTTGTCACAATATTTACTCTGTAATGATATTCCTGGACTTGTACCTGAGCGCTGTGTTAGCGATCAGCTGCGTATTTTTTTGTTTTTGTTTAAGAATCATGTTCTGCTTTATGTACCCCCCCCCCCCCCCCTCCTATGTAATGCCCCCCGTCGGCCCTTGGAGTATTGGAAAAATTATATGAAACTAAATAAAAATGATTCTTATGTAATATCATTACTTTTTGGGAGCAGTAATTGATAATGTAATCTAATTACATTCGCGCGATTTCTAGTAAAAGTAATTAGGAATGTAGATCAATTACTTTTCAAATGTAGTATTGCCGTGTATGGTTGCGGTGAGTGAGCGAGCGCCACAATACGCGACATGGATGACACAGAGCAAGAGAGGAGGCTCAAAGTGCGGAAGGCACGCGGCTCTCCGTTTAGCCTTACACCGTAGTGGTTACTGGAGGTGTTTCGTACTTAGACAATTGATCATTGGAGGCCAACCGGCAGGGGAGATTATGTGAACTCTAAAGAGGTACAATGCGGTATCTTTTATTGCGTGCGCGTATTTTCCAGAAGTTTGCATTAAAGCTCTGCGAAAAAAAAAAAGCCTAAAAGCAGGAAGTTAACCCAGCCCAGGAGATCTCTGGCAGGAGTGCGGATCCAATACAAGAGCCTTTAGAATTTGTGAGCTAGGTGTATTCACGTTGTGACGACTTCGTCTGGCTTCGCTGCATTCCGCGAAGAGGTTGCGCTCGAGTTCGAGAGAAAGTGCATTGTTTCCTGCGGAAGTCCTTCCCAGCTGTCCGCACACCCGACCTTCAAGACAGTGTGGACCGTTCATCGCTCGTTCAACTGAGCTCATATGAGACCTCCGCAGATATTGGAATAGAGCTGCGTACTTTGCATGCTTTTAGACAGTGATCGATAGCTCTGCAGGATGCGGTATGCCGAGTTCATATCCGACAGATACGATTTTTTGGGAGGCCATGAAGAGATTGAGAATGATGTTTACAACCTGCGACCAGAAATGCGAATTAACAGAGTTGATTTGAGTTTCATGTGTCTCTAACATATAGTGTTCACTACAAAACTACACTCTGCAGCAAAGGGCCACTCATGTGATTGATGGACACGAAAAAGCATGGACAGCATTTCATGTTTTGTAAGCTAACCGTGAATGTAGCTTACAACAAACTCATCGTGAGCCACTTGAGATCTAAAACTTTCTTTTTTACCGGGAATTCGGTTCAAGAGCTTATAGCCCGACCACGGCGGTCGCATATCGATGCAAGCGAAGTGCTAGAGGTCTGTTTACTGGGCAATGTCAGTCCACGTTAAAGGACTCCAGGTGGTTGAAATTTCCGGAGCCCTCTGTTACGGCGTCCCTCGTAGCCTGAGTCGATTTGGGACGTTAAACCTCAATAAACCATAAACCATTATTGTAGAATAAAAATAGAAACTGTGGAGAAAAAAACCTTGTGTACTCTGTAAGTTACTGTTAGTCTCGAAAATATATGTAGATTTGTTAGCAATTCCGATTGTTCGGAACTGTAAAGCTCTGTTTTCAATTATTCTATAGTACTTCCTCGGATACCATCGTTTTCAAGTTTTGACCATATTTCGCGGTTTAGTAGGCCAAATTCTTTCGTTCAACTAATGAAATATGCCAAATGTTAGTTGATTAGCCTCTGTGCTTCGTTTCGCATTTCGAACGATGCTGAAAATATAAATAACTGAGCAGCAGTTTCTACCACTCAGAAACAAGCAATGCCCAAGACTACAACTGTTTCTCAAGTGCTCCGTGTGCCTCACGTCGATCCAAGGCTGCCAGTCACTGCGCCTTCGACGGCACAGCTGCAGACACATGCTCATTGTTCGGAGAACAGCGGAGGAGGACGGACGCTGTAGTTGACTACGAAACGAAAAAGGCTCGCCGGTTGTTGCTTGTGCAGCTGCCCATCCGGATAGTAACCACAGGCCGCGTCCCATCGAAAGCTACGCTGCTCAGTCTGGACTGACGTAAGCTGCGTCGAGTCTTCTTAAATAATTAACTCTCTCGTTGCTCCTCTGGGAGCTGTAATTCTCGCCACATGTTCATCGCAGTAAATCTAGGTGCAAGAGATGTGATCATGCCAAAGTCTGGCGCGGAACAATATATGTCACAGTAAAAAAAAAAAATGGCAGAATCATGGCCAAAACGTCGAAATTTCCGGAGCCCTTCACTACGGCGTCCCTCATAGCCTGAGTCGCTTTGGGAAGTGAAACCCCCATAAGCCATAAACCATGCCCAAGATTGGACATGTCTTTTTTGTATTATTGTAGTATTTTTCTGTAACACTGTAGCCTTTTCTGTATAATTCTTCTGTAGTTCCGTCGCAACGACAAGATAAAGTACATTATAGTAGAGAAAATTTTGTTATAAAAATTTCTGTCACTACAATTTCTTGACCAAAAGTACTGCAATCTGTTTTGACGACAGAAAGTTGTCTGTCGTGTTTTTCAACTGCGTTTGCTTGCGTGAATAAGCTGTGCCGTCACAGAAATGATTGGATGGCTAGCCTTAAACACTGAGTCAAGATTGTGTACAGTTCGGGGACGTATACAGTTCAAGAAGCAAAAGCTTCTCGGGGTATAAAAGGCCAATGGTGTGACAAAGTGACCTGCTGCTTGTACTTATGTGCTTGCTTATTTTAATGCGTTAGCATTAGAATGCTTCTCATTTTCGAAAGTGCTAGAAGAACACGGACAAAGAACGAACAGACAAGGACTAGCGCCAAAAAAAAAAGGACAAACGTGCTCCAACTAGCCCGATCTGCCACCCATTAGAATGCTTATGTGAACGAAACCCTGGCGTGCGATGTTTGTCCAATACAGCGCGGAGAAGGAATTGCCCTGCTTATGGCCTCGAGCGGGATTCGATCCTGCGGTGGCGCGAACAGATTACCTGCGCTTGCCGCTGCTTTAGATCACTCGGCCGTCGTCGCAGCCGCATAGTTGTTGTTATCCTCAATAAGTTAATGGCACGTACCCATTGCGGGGGATTGGCCAATACACAGGCGGTGATTGACAGGTGCTCAAAAACGTTTTTCGAATAAGGAAAGAAAAAAGAATGCAGGTTAGAAATTTAGAACTTAGAAACTGACATTGGTGACTGAAAATGGGAACGAGTCTATATGTGCAGTGTTTTGGATGTTTTCATTACAGAGGAAATTCGAACATGAGTAGCCCGAAGACGGAATTCAGAACGTTGTTGTTAATTTGCTCTCTCGCTACTCCTCTGTGCTCTTCTTTTCCTTCTGCTTTCTCTTCTTCTTCTTCTTCTTCTTCTTCTTCTTCTTCTTCTTCTTCTTCTTCTTCTTCTTCTTCTTCTTCTTCTTCTTCTTCTTCTTCTTCTTCTTCTTCTTCTTCTTCTTCTTCTTCTTCTTCTTTTCCTTCTTCTTCTTTTTCTTCTTCCTTTCCTTTTCTTTTCTTTTTCTTTTTCTTCTTCTTCTTCTTCCTCTTCTTCTTCTTTCTCTTCTTCTTCTTCTTTTTCTTTTTCTTTTTCTTCTTTCTCGTCTTTCTCTTCTTCTTTCTCTTCTTCTTCTTCTTCTTCACCTGTGCTTTGAAATCCTCGTCTTCATCCACTTTGGTTCGTGCGCGATACAGTCCAAACGCCTGATGCGCTGTGCTTGAGAAGTGGTCGCCTTCATGAACTTTTATCCGTGCACAGTACAGTTCAAACGCAAGAGCACGCAGCCACTTGCACGTGTTCCAAAGCCAGTCCGGTTTGAAGCCTACGCTTGATGGCACTTGATAAAATGCTTAATACAACTTGACACCCCATTTCAGCATATTGGACAATATCCCAAATTACTTCAAAAAATTGAAAAACATCACAAGTAGTCTTCCTCCCCGCGTGATTAACAGCCAGCCTCTCGTGCTGTGGCACTATTTGGCGCAGCTGGGCACAGAGGACGCCACAAACACGCGCTAGTTCGTGTGACTGCGCAAGTGGGGCGCCACGAGTCAATGCGCTCACGAAAGTGCAGCCCACTTGCTAAGCGCTCCCCTCCTCATCAATCGCTTTTAACGCACTTGAATTTTTTATTTGCTCATGACTATAGCTCAAAACCCGCATTTATGACGTTTACGACAGATCAATTACTTTATGACGAGTAATTTATGACGGATAAGGATTGTAGAGGCAGTTTCGTTAATACGCACTGTGCTGGGCATGGTTCGCTGAGCCGTGTTACTTCATTTTTCTCATTTTTTAATAGTTAATAGGCAATAACTTTCATGCGTATGTTCCTGCGTGTATCAAGACGTTAAATGTCGACTTGCTAACTTAGCGCGCTCACCAGCATGAGCAAGCTAAGCTCCCAGAATTTGGCTCGTAATATACTAAAGCAGCCAGTTATACTAAAAAAAAAAATAAGCCGTAGCCTTTAGTTTAAGCCCAAGTGCCATTTTTGATGTCGTGAGCTCTGCTAGCGCTGGTACAATTTGCCGCGTTTTGTAGTGGCGCAGTTGAATTAGCAAGCTTTCAACTATGAAGCTTTTCAGGCCTGGCGGAATTAGTACCAATGGCGAGATCAGATGCTGGTGACAGTCAGGGATGATGTATTGTCGACGAAGTAGACGAATCTGTGCCATCAGAGCTAATAACTCCTTTTGCTGCCCCTGTACCACGAATCTGCGGTAAGTTTTGTAAAAGCAGGCCAATAAGCTTCACCGTCAAAGAACTGTCATCTTCCTGGGCGGGACATACCAGACAGGAAGTGGTGTACAGATAAAGTAGACTCCATTAACACTCATAGAGAGGAAAGGTGCAAAACAAACAGGAACGAAGCAGAGGAACAACAGCGTTGCAAACTAACTGTGCGAAAAGCGACAGACAAGAAGAGAGCGCTGACTCTCAGCTGAAAATTTTGTTCGTGGAATTTCAGATGAGAACCAGTGCTGTGTCGCGCGCTTCCCCTGTTGTCGCCCGACTTATTTCGCTCTGTTGACTTGGAACGATGCAATAGCACCGGTTTTCCAGTGCGTACAAGTTTTCCCCTGGTCAGATGCTCGGCTTCTTTGGTGTCAATGCTTGAGTAAATGTGGCTTCGACCGCACCTCGTGCGGTCCAAACATGTTGCCCTTGCGCTGTTAACACCAAATCATCTTCATCATCAAAACGGAGGCAATACTAAGTAGCCTTACTGTTGCTTCCGAAGTGGAGGAGCAGAACCAGTGCTTGTTCTACCTCTTCCTGTTAACTTGTTCTATGCGTTCCTCTTCAAGTTGCTCTACGCACCGCGGTTTCAACATTCAGTACTAGCTGACCTTGCAGCCTACCCTAATCAGCGACTGGCATACATGCAGGTTGCGCCAGGACCATGGCCCGCGTGTGGTTGGTGGCACTCCTCTTGACCGCATTGGGTGTCTCCTGCACCACAGCGTACTCATTACACAGGTCGTTTGCGGCTAGCGCCTTTCAGTCGATGAAGACCGGTCCCGGAGGAGTCGTTGTGGGCCGGCAAGGCTACCTGGACTCGACGGGCAAGAGTCGTTCAGTACGTTACACGGTCGGAAGAGACGGCAGGGTTCAGGTCAGGGACGACCCTTCTGGTCGAGCTCGCCTGAGCAACATGGCACAAAGGGCCCTGCGGCGAGCTCGTTTCTCCTTCAGGTAAGAACCCACACAACGTGCGTAAATCCATGAACCCTTGCTCAGAGGCACAAAGCTCTCTTGTTAGAGATTTCTTGTTGTTATTCTAAGTTCTAGTGATCTTCCGCGGCTTCTATAGAATAAAACACTGCTTCTGTAGCACCGATCATGATAAGATATCAGCACTGACCCCCTTGTGACACGTGAGCAGAGTCATCATTTTTTATTTTTTTTTAATTTGGAAAATATTGAGGCTCACAAAAGCAGCCTCTGGGTTCTATAACCCTGGGAAGGTAGCGCGTTTATGAGAGTACCATCAAGAGAGGAGATAGGTTTAAAGTAAACATCAAGATGATGAATGACCAGCCATGCATACTTTCCGTGCTGTACGTGCTCTACACCCGGGTGCCCCCTACTATGTTGATAATGTTGAAATGACAAGTAAAGCCTTAATCAAAGGTGAAGAAACCGCACCTTTGATAAAAGGTCGCTACGGTACGGACTTAGGAACGCCTTTCTTTGGTTTCATGAAAGTGACGTTTTGCTACGGCCCCTAAATTGAATGCACGCCGTCATTATTTTGATTTCAGATGCGTTGGTAAGACAATACGTCTCTGCTTCCACACATATAGAAAGCAAGATCACGCATTATTTGGGGGGGGGGGGGGGCAAATTAAGTTAAACTACAATGTGTTAGCGTCTGCAGGTACTCCAGGCCACCTCCAGCGTGAAATAATAAACTCCCTAATAACGCCATGAGTTTTAACGAGAACATTTGCGCCATCCAAGTGTTTATACTTTCTGTGGCCACTACTAATTCCACCAAAACAAATTAACATCGTGTTCGGAAACTTTCAAAGTAACAATTAGTGCACAAAATTACACTATGCTAAAATACTTTACAGTAGATTTTTTAAGTGGTAAATGGCCGATGTTTCTGGAATTCTACACTTGCTTGCCTGCATAACATTCATAACACTTACTTTAGCTCAGTCACTCTGAACGACAAATGTATGTTTTCTGCATTAATAAAGAATTTTTTTCTTATTATTACAGGTCGCTGCCCGACTTACTGGACCTATCAAACTTCAACAACTTCCTCGACTTCGACTTCGGCCGTTTCTGAGGCTGCCGCCGCGGCTTTATCTGCGACTACAACGTTGTTTCCTATTCCTGTAGCACTGCGTCTTCGGACAGCCCGCAGTACCATTCGTGTTGTATAAGAATCTCGCATATTTAGAGCAGCGAGCAGATTGCATGTGCTAATCTGCGGCTTGCATTCAGCGTGGTTGCAAACGGCATTATCACGCTTGTTTTGCTGTCACTAAATAATAAAAGTAAAGAAGAATAAGTGCGCGGTGGTGATTTTGTTTATTACTTTGAGACCCCTATTGCATGAATGGTCGTGAAGAAAACGCTCTCTGCAGCTTTTAATACGCTGAGAGCCGACTGAGTGCAGATATATGTACAATCCGCGCCGCGCTTGTGCAGAGCGCTCCAAAGGTGGGCTGCCCTGTAATGAAAGTGGCCCCTGAGCACAACTTTCGGATTCTTCAGGCAACAATTAGGCGGAGGTAGAGCCATATTGACGTCCAAGTAACGTGGGCATGAATATTTTGTCCAAAAGCCGCCGGCTGCTGTCAAATAGCATTTCTTATAACATGGTCCCCTGTGCTCGAGCGCTCTGCATAATGGTGACGCCGGCTATAATTGCGGTTTGTGGCATGAGGAAAATTGTTAGGAATATGCGTCATAATTCTACGGCGTGGTCTACTAGGTGTTCCATACTGCACAGCATTATTTCAAAAATCAAGGCTTCTTCGATAATTCACTTGGAGTTCTCAAGATTTTATCTAATTTCCGATTCCCTTCCAGCCAGAATGCACACAAGCATACCTTATCATAAAGTGTTTTTATATTTTTTTCTACGCGATTCGTTACCACATACGACGTTATTACAGTGTTCATATCAGTGGACTTTCAAGCACTTCGTTCATATTAGTCTAACTCGTGGTGAACGGACGATTTTAGATGCGTATTTTTGAACGTTCAATTGGATTCCTTCGGCTTGTTTGGATTCGGCGAAAGTTTGATATTCCAGTAGAAAAATGCAACCAAGAATCCGCTAATCTGTGAAATAATCCCTCGACTGGGATGGCGACGTCTGAAAAAAAAAATTCAGGTGTTCGTTAATAAATATGTTATCGTTTAGTTCGCTTCGCCATTCGCGTTTTGCTTGCAGGGGAACAAAAGCTCGCACATGCCAAAAATTCCCTGGCCAATGCACGAAGACAGGAATGCAACCACAAGAGTCTATTCGTGAAACAACTGCGTTAAATATGCCCGCACTGTTAGCAATAAAAGGATTTGTATTTCGTATCCTACACACGGTAGGTCAACTGGTAGCGAAAGTCCCAAAGAACACCGGCGTGACGACAGAGCGAGACACGAGTTTCGTGGCGCTAACTGGGAGTAGAGGTGAATTAGCAAATACAGAAAAAGAAATGACGTCATGACGACGTGTTTGGCGCGAAATTAAGAGCGACTTCAGCGTTTAACACATCCAAGTAAAACTATCGTTGGCATATGAATCCGCGAGTCATAACTTCTTGAGCCCATTCACGCAACGCTGCTCTGTTAGTGCGACGCAAAAACCGAAACGGAAGGAAACGGAACGTAATGAGCCGGAACATTTTACTACGGAATGCGACGCGCGACCTGAGCCCAATAGAACCTCACCTTCACGGCTAAATGCCAAAGCGACACGGAGATGCGTCGGTCTTGAAGGTGCGTCCACAGAACATGCCTCCACTTGCCGCGACGTCCACGGCAGGCTAAGCTTAGCGCTGACGCAGCATCGTCGGACTGTCCCAGAATGCGCAGTTATCAGCTTGCGCTCGCCGCCTTCTCCTTGCTGTCACTACGGGCAGAACCACTACCAGCTTGAGGAAATGCCAAAATGTTTGAACCACACAGATATCCCACGTTGTTCGCACACTTGCAAAAGAAACAACACGACGACAAAACGGTAACGCTGGCTAAACCGACGCCACTGCCTACCCGCACGTAAAAAGGTTACCGCGTGCACTTTGTTTCATACAGGCACAAAGCTTAGCGGGTTGGCGGGTCAACAAGACCGTGAGAGGGAGCTAAAAACAAGCTACAATTCTAGTGCTACAAACTAATTTCACGCATCCTTAACCAAGAAAAAACTATCGCAAAGGTAATAATACTTTACTTTCGTTTTTGAACTATAAAATAGTTTTCAGTTGCACTCTAGTTCACTACAATTCACCTCCTTACCAGGGGTCCTTCCAATCGCACTTCTAGTTGATGTCACTGGCAGTAGGTTCTGGCAGGCATTTGGTCTCGTCTAGACTACAATTCACCTCCATTACCAGGGGTCCTTCCAATCGCACTTCTAGTTGATGTCGCTGGCAGTAGGTTCTGGCAGGCATTTTGTCTCGTCTAGCGCGACCAGTTGATGTACCTTGTCTTGCATATAGCAAAGCTAAAGGTACTGCAAGCGCTCCTGACGTCACCGTACGTCCATGTGCTCACTACGGTATTTTTGGCTAGGAAATTTCGAAACGAGCTGTGCGTTTTGTGACGTACATGCATCTGCAATTAAACCCTCTTCACACATGCATTCGGTGTGTGCTTCTCGGCTCATCTTTGTCTGCATTGTGATCATTGGCCTATTCTTTTTTTCCTTAATTACCCCCGCCTTGTACCAGCTGTTATTAGCAGGACAGATCTGCGTTACAGAGGATGACGTTAGCAATTCCTTCAATAAACCTTTTCAGTCTCTTTTTCGAAAACGTTTACTTGTGTGCCGTCACTGACGCCATGCGATCTAAGCCGGCCTGCAGAACAACGCTGCTTCATTACATCCTTCCGATGGCCCCATCGATACATTTCGCACTCAGTACATGAAAGCCGGTATAGTCTCTAGGTAACTGGTAAAGATCGTGTCACTAGTAAAAACAGCTTAGCGTATTCTCAGTCGTTTTTATGAGGCAACAGAAAGAATCACGCAGCACTTTAAACGCGCATGCTTTTATTCAATTAGGATAACTACAACAAAGCTTCTACAGTTGCGGTGATTGTTATATGGTTTGGTTTATGGGTGTTTAACGTCCCAAAGCAACTCAGGCTATGAGAGACACCGTAGTGACGGGCTCCGAGAATTTCGACCACCTGGGGTTCTTTAACGTGCACTGACATCGCACAGTACACGGGCCTCTAGAATTTCGCCTCCATCGAAATTTTACCGCCGCGGCCGGGATCAAACCCTCGTCTTTCGGGCCGGCAACCGAGCGCCATAACCACTCAGCCACCGCGGCGGCTCGGTGATTGCTATCGTCTGCAATGTTATCGCAGCAAAAACATTAACGCTCGCAACCTTTTTTTTTTCCTCAGAACGATAAATTACTAATCAATTGCTTAATCATATGACGAAGGCCTGATGCCGTTCATGGCATTGCTCTTTGACACGGAAGCAGAGCGGGTAAAAACAAAAAAGACTGCGAAGCAAAGTTGCTACGTCATTGCTGCTATGTCATTGCTCGATGACTACAAAACACCTTAAGTGTACGCTGTCGTCCATGTTATCTTGCTTTGCTTTAACGCAAAACAACACCTTTTGAGCTGTTGAAGAGGTCGGGAGCGCACCCTGGGACAGATTCAGGCTGAGTGAGCTACTAATGTCTGGTTCGGGCCATGCATCGCCTGTCGGGTTTTCTTATTTTTAATTCTCAGGAGCGGACTTCTGCGTAAGAAAGGATTTCATGCTGTCACATTACGATCCCAACTTTCACAGGCTTCTTTCTAAAAAGCAAGTCCGCTACAAGACTTCAAGACGCCTCTGGAAAACTTTTGTGGCGTCTAGCATCACTTCATGCATCTCCGTAAGGAAACAGAGTAGGAAAGAAAAAAAAAGAACCCACGAAAACTCTCCTCAATCGCTTTGAATAGAAAGATTGAAAATTATTGCCAACCTCGATTTCGCTGCTGTCGTCGCCTCTTGTCTGCCTTTTTTTCTTTTTGGTGTTTAAAGGCGGGTCTTCCATTGATGTAACTTTCTCCCCAGTGGGGGACCAACTCTAGAGGTCGAGGAGAGCGTCTTTTGGGGGAGAAACCTTTCCACGCATGCGTGCCGATGAAGAGGGAGTGCGATCGCCTCACCCCCCCTTTTTTTCGAAGCCCCCTCCCCCCTTCCCCGGCAAAGAGAGCGGAGGCTCCCGGCTATCCTCCCGCTATCGCCGATGTCATCTTGACGAGAAACTCCTGACGGAGATTGATGCCGCTGCATGAACCACGGAGGTGCCGACCTTCTTTGTGCTGCTTCTGCGACCTCGTTCACGCTCCATTACAATTCTTTTATTATTTCGTGCTATACAATGAGAAGGCAACAAAGAAACTTTAATTAGACGTTTCACGCGTTTTCACGACTATTCCTGTCACTGCTTTTTTTCTTTCCTTCGTTTTCCTTTCACACAAGCCTTCACACGGTTTCTTTTTATTTTCTTAGTCGTATAACCTTCACGTCCCCTGCCCGTTTAAAATCTTCCTTTCAGAGGTGCAGTGGCGAAGTAACGGAACACCGTGACGTCGGCGTGATTCGCTTTTCAGTTCGCTTTTCGGCGCGCAGATATGAAGTGTCGCGTTTTTTTCCCAACAGGTTCTGCAGTGCATTGAATTGAGAATGGCCGAGATCGAGCTCACTGTAAGGACCTCCTGCCGTTTACATGCAAGATGCCTTCTCTCTCTCTCTCAACAAAATTCACTTGAAGGACGCGAAACGGTAGTCCGTGATGCCCGAGAGATGCGCAATTTTGGAGCGGCCTTCACAGGCGCCTAGGAGCCATTTGTAGAATTTCGTTTCTATGCGCTTCTGTTGACGCCAGACTCGCCACGAGTTCTGTGGGCACTCACAGCGAGAAGCAACCGATTGAGACATCCCGGAAGCACTGCGTCGCTTTCGAGATCAAATGACGTGAAAGCAACTTAAAGCAAATGTTTAAACCGTGGAACAGGACGAACACCTACGCCAAATGTGGCTGCATATTAACGAGCTGCCACACTGGCTTAACGAAATCAGTGTCCAGCTCCTGGGCCCCAGGTCGCGGGTTCGAATCCCGGCCACGGCTGCCGCTTACCAAACAAACTGCATCGATCATGTGCACGCGTTCTACTTACATCCGCTTTCTAGAAGGAAGTTGTGCAGGCGTCAACAGACGAAAACCAATAATGTGAACGTCACTTTCGGGGAATTCTGCGGTGCTTTGTTGACTGTACACGCGAGATGCCTAAGCCTTTGTTTACCTATTTCAAAATTCGAAAAGACTAGCGCGGAAACAGACAGGGACACGAGAAGAAAAAACACTGACGACAGGACGAGCGCTGACTAACAACTCTTTATTGTCGAGGAACACCCAGCACAATATATGCCAAAACACCACGTGACAGTCAGGGGGCCAAATATTACAACCTAATCCACAGTCATCGTGGGGTTTTGTCATCGAGACATCAAGGAGTCATCGTGGTGTTTTGGCATATATTGTGCTGAGTGTTCCTCGACAATAAAGAGTTGTTAGTCAGCGCTCGTCCTGTCATCAGTGTTTTTTCTTCTCGTGTCCCTGTCTGTTTCCGCGCTGGTCTTTTCGAATCATGTCACACCAACTCGCCCAAACGGCAATTTTGATTGAACTATTTCAAAAGCACCTATTTCAATGAGAGCCCTCTTATTATAGGCGCCATGAACACAAACACCAAGTCTATTTGAGGCCGCAATCATGCAGTTGTATCACGTTTCATCCGTTCACAACTGCACTTTGAAAAAACAGGCTGACGTAGTTTTAAAAAAAATAACTGAAAGATTCTCAACACACCGGATTCCAAAAATAACTGAAAGATTCTCAACACACCGGATTCCAAAAATACGTAGAGGGATCACCGTCGCTCGACCAGCTTTCCGTCCTTCTAAGGACCTTATACGACTCGAGGGCTGCTTACAAGGTGGTAAACACGGCACGCCAAGTATGGTCCTCAAAGTGCCACTGCAGCATATCAGCCGCCCAGAAAACGTGCCACTGGTAGCGAAGCGCATTCATCTACGAAACGCATAGTCCGTGACAGGACAAGCCTGCCGGCCGTATCTCAGGGCGACTGCATCCTTACCTTAACTGCCGTCGAGGCTCTCTCTCTCTCTCTCTCTCTCCTTTTTCAGCAGTGTCCACCACGACGACCACGTCACCTAAACACGCAAGGCGCCGTAAAGCTGTCGCCAAGATTTCTAGGCAGAAAGATCCTTCCAGAGAGCGTGCCGTTCTTGGTAGCTATATACTAGACCAGGATTGCAAGCGCCGTGACTTGCCAGTACCCCCCCCCCCCCCCCCGGTCTCCCCCTCGAAAAAAAGAACTGAAAAGCCAGACAAGAAGTCGGGAGCCGTTTCTTTCTGGACAACACTGTATTTTCCGTGACTGCGCATCTGACACGAGGGACTCGTCGTACATCGTCGTCGCTCTGACCAGAAGCAGCTGACCTCCACCGTGCCTTCACGCAGCGCCCAGAGGTTAAATGCGAAAAATCTGCCTGCCGCGACTATATAGCTGCGCAGTGTTTCATTCCGGGGAGAGCAATGTGGGGCCGGATTCAGCGGCCTTGAATGCGACCGACCGGGGGGTAATGTCACCACCCACTGACCGCCAAGCATAACGCGTCAGCGAGTGACCTCGACTGGCTTCGTGGGACTCCACAGCTACGTTCTTCTGCTGGAAAAGTTAACAAAAGAGGAGTGTTAGCACAGGGATTAACAACAATTCTGCCAACTGATTTCGTGCTGAAGCACGCTACCAAAGTTCTGTAGAAAAGTGGAAGCCAAGTTCTGCTGCAGTCTGCAGCTGGAACAATGTGAACGCCTTACTAAGTTCTTTAGCGTAACTGAATCGTAACTGATAGAATAATAAATGCTGCATATGCGTGCTGATGTTTTTTTTTCGCGCCTTTAAGCAAGGTGATAAGCGGAACCAAAGCTCTAAATACGTTTTAGTGCGGAAGCACTGCTTATTACGGTCATGAGAATCTTGTGTGAAGCTTGGATTAGTTCGGAAGAGCGCGTCGCGCAAGCTGCAGCCAATGGGAGGAAGCTCGGGTAAGTTCGGAGTAGCGTCGCGCCAGCAATAGCCAATAAGAGGGTGACCTTGAGGGTGACCTTGGTCAAACCAAGCATAGCAACCGCTCCATGCAGAAATAAAAATATTGGCGTGACTGTGTTTCAATCCCACGGCGACGCCAACAGATAAGCTTCGCTGGCACGAGAGCACTATGCTATCACCCCAGCCGATCACGCCTCGTGTTAATTAAACTGCAACTCCCTCGCGCGTTGTGCATTGCACATTGTCGTCTTCATCAACTTCCAACCAGTTCCAACCAGTTCCAACCAGTTCCAGCCAGTTCCAGCCAGTGGTTTAGCCGACAAGGTTACACACATGCTTTCGCACGTATACTCGCTTTAACTACGTTAAAAGCCCACCACTTTTTTTCTCGTATCAACATTCCTTGAGCGTAATACCTGACAGACGGCGAAAACATGTGCAGTGTTAAGACGTTCCCCCGGAAAGTTCACTAAGGGCCTTTTTACCAATCTTGCGTTTTTCCCAGAGGAAGACCGTGTCGCAAGCGCGAGGCCTTCATTACCCCTAACAAACTTTACTCCCTCAAAACAGCTGAAAAACAGCTGCAAAAGAACAACAGTTGAGTGATTCGGCTCTTTTCCAGAAGACAGAAAAAGAAAGGAAAAGACAGTCAGTGACCCAAGGGTCGACATTGGTCTCAAGCAGCACGTTCTAATGTCCCTTGTTTTGTGCAGCGGGCCTTCGCACACGTCGTCACAGTCCACGGCCATGAAGCACCAGCACGCGCAGCACTGAGTTCAAACCACGATCGCACACGTTGGGGTGCTTGCAGGAGTCGAACTCACGCTAGCAGCCGCAGCAAAGTCGCGACACAGAGCAACGTCGACGCGAGGGCGAGCAGCGCACGTCCGGGCAGAGAGGCGTCGGCAGCTGACGTCCAGTTGGCCGATCCGGAAGGTCCCGACCTGCGGTTGTCGGTTATGGGTTAAAATACCCTATAGTTTCATTTTAGCGTCATGCTGGAAACAAAACACACGTCACCTCTATGTATTGGTCAGAACAACTGGATACAGAAGGCAGGAAGGGTTGCAACACATCTTGTTGACCATGCTGTTTCTTGGCCTCTTGAGCCTTCTCCCTTCTCACGACGCAATTAGATGCTGAAAGCTACAGGAAGCAGTACCGGCGCATCATTAACCGATTGCTCTGCCCGTCATACCTTGACATGCTCCGCCATATTTTCTTCCCGCTTGTTTTTTTGTCATTTAACTTGGAGTCGTAAACGTCATGTCCATCATCATTATCATCAGTCTGTCTACGCCTACTGCAGGGCAAAAGCCTCTCCCATGTCTCTCCAATTAACCCTGTCATTTGCCAGCTGTGCCCACCGTATGCCCGCAAACTTCTTAAATTCATCCGCCTACCAAACTTTCTGCCACCCCCTGCTATGCTTGCCTTCTCTTGGAATCCACTCTGTTACCCTTAGAGGCCAGCGGTTACCTTGCACACACACGAAAACCATTCGCGGCATTTTGTGCAGGTAACACATGCATGTGACACCTGCACTGCGGTCCTACTGCGTCACTGGCCATCATCTATTGATGGTCATGTGGCCCAAGCAGTCCACGAATGGGCACACTACTAGGGACATGACAAGAGCTGTGGAGAAATAAAAGCGCACACTGTGTACACATGGATATTCTTAGCGCACACACTGCATAAGTGGAAGAGGAAGCAGAATATAGCCTCGGTAGAACACAAGGTAACTCATGAGAAATTTCCGCAGTAGTTGAGGCACCCAGAGTTTCACGCGCTTATCTCCATTTCTTTTCTTTTGTTCCCCTCCACCATGCAGGTGCCCGAGTACTGGCCTCTTTCCGTCCACGCGCTTGGCATGGTGTCTTCCGCCATATTTTCTTCCCGCTTGTTTTTTTGTCATTTAACTTGGAGTCGTAAACGTCATGTCCATCATCATTATCATCAGTCTGTCTACGCCTACTGCAGGGCAAAAGCCTCTCCCATGTCTCTCCAATTAACCCTGTCATTTGCCAGCTGTGCCCACCGTATGCCCGCAAACTTCTTAAATTCATCCGCCTACCAAACTTTCTGCCACCCCCTGCTATGCTTGCCTTCTCTTGGAATCCACTCTGTTACCCTTAGAGGCCAGCGGTTACCTTGCACACACACGAAAACCATTCGCGGCATTTTGTGCAGGTAACACATGCATGTGACACCTGCACTGCGGTCCTACTGCGTCACTGGCCATCATCTATTGATGGTCATGTGGCCCAAGCAGTCCACGAATGGGCACACTACTAGGGACATGACAAGAGCTGTGGAGAAATAAAAGCGCACACTGTGTACACATGGATATTCTTAGCGCACACACTGCATAAGTGGAAGAGGAAGCAGAATATAGCCTCGGTAGAACACAAGGTAACTCATGAGAAATTTCCGCAGTAGTTGAGGCACCCAGAGTTTCACGCGCTTATCTCCATTTCTTTTCTTTTGTTCCCCTCCACCATGCAGGTGCCCGAGTACTGGCCTCTTTCCGTCCACGCGCTTGGCATGGTGTCTTCCGTGGCCCTCGGCGGAGAGCAGGCCATGGTGTCCCGCCACTCGCAGCACGGGCACCGAGCCGTTCTTGATCTCAGCGCGGAAGGTGTTCGCCTGGAGCCAGGCCAACACATCGTGCCTCTTCAAGCGCTTCAGCTCGGCGCCCACAACTTCCAGCGTCTTGGAGTTGTAGTAGTTCAGCCAGGCCAACTGCATGCGTGAACAAGGGAAGCGTTGCGATTCCCAGCCGTGAAGCGGATCTCGTCCAAATTGCGACCAACGTTCACGCAATAGAACATTGGATTAAAATAACGAAAAAACACGCTAACATCGGTAATGCCTATAATACAGTGAAAGGGAACGGGTCAGGCTCGTCACGGAGTAATAAATAATAATTGGCTTTTGGGGGAAAGGAAATGGCGCAGTATCTATCTCGTATATCGTTGGACACCTGAACCGCGCCGTAAGGGAAGGGTAAAGGAGGGAGTGAAAGAAGAAAGGAATAGGGAGGTGCCGTAGTGGAGGGCTCCGGAATAATTTCGACCACCTGGGGATCTTTAACGTGCGCTGACATCGCACAGCACACGGGCGCCTTAGCGTTTTTCCTCCATAAAAACGCAGCCGCCGCGGTCGGGTTCGAACCCGGGAACTCCGGCTCAGTAGTCGAGCGCCCTAACCACTGAGCCACCGCGGCGGATCACGGAGTAAAATTCTTAGATATTTTTTTTTCTGCTTCGACGTCCGTGACATTTCACTCGGAAAGAAGAGATTCGCAGAAATTGGAGGCATGTTGGAAGAAACTGAATACAGCTGAGGGAAGGTGTCCTAGAAGAGCGGAACAGGCTGTCTAAGCACATGCCTTGCTTCTTAGCACCTGTCTAAAGAACCTGTCGTTCTGAACAGATTTATTTAGCTCGTATTGGTCTGGTTCTGTTGCTGTGCTCAAATTCAGAATGTCCGCCGCGGTGGCTCAGTGGTTAGGGCGCTCGACTACTGATCCGGAGTTCCCGGGTTCGAACCCGACCGCGGCGGCTGCGTTTTTATGGAGGAAAAACGCTAAGGCGCCCGTGTGCTGTGCGATGTCAGTGCACGTTAAAGATTCCCAGGTGGTCGAAATTATTCCGGAGCCCTCCACTACGGCACCTCTTTCTTCCTTTCCTCTTTCACTCCCTCCCTTATCCCTTCCCTTACGGCGCGGTTCAGGTGTCCAACGATATATGAGACAGATACTGCGCAATTTACTTTCCCCAAAAAACCAATTATTCCGAATCGTCCACTTTACAACGCGGTCTCAACGAAACATTTTTTGCCTTTCATTTGCTTCTTTATATATGCCCGAGTTTAAAAGGCTTCACGGCCGCTATGAAAACAGTACTATAGGCATCATTATGACCAGTTACGTTTTCAGAACGTGGACGGTGGAAGGTTCAACAGGTATATTGCATTAAGAAAAATTTGGGAGGTTCTTCTCTGGAGAAAAGTTCCGTTCCAACAGAAATTTCAATGCGCATTCGAGGATTCTCACTTACATTTTTATCTGGATTCAATCACCTGGTTGCCATCCACAAATTAATACCAACCTATTTGATAGTACCAGCGAGGCTGCCCAGAACGGTGAGGAACGCGATTTCTCAGCAGGCCAAATCGATGCCGAAGATACCCCCATAGCAAGCTTACTCTCATAATAAACCAATCTCTCACCACCCGCTCAAGAACCACACCGTGCTGGGTTATATCCACGCGAGCGATCGCGAACAACAATGCAAAAGCGGGTAAACCATTACTACTTCATCATCGCACAGCGGGCGTCTTAACTAGTAGGTCACGACGGCTAGAAGAAAACAAATAAAGACAAAAACGACACACGAGCGAGCTGGGCTGCCAAATCTCTCGGCGTTTCACATTCCTCAACGTTGCCGGTTCCTTGTCCTCACGTGTACATAATACCGCACAGCGCGAGCACCCGCGCCTCGGCACAGGCAGCACGACCCATGTACGACCAGCTAGCAGCAGCAGCATCAGCAGCAGCACACCCTATGTAATGAGGACGCCTTCGTCGTGCCTGGGCCAGCCTTCTGGGCGTCGTGATAGGCGCGCTCGTGACGCGAATGAAGTTGTGTGTGTGAGATGTGAGTGTGCTGGGCGCGCGAGCGAGCGCAACACCAAAACAAATACGCGCACCACCACTCTCCTTCCAGATACAAAGCAAAATCGAACAGCAGCGAACGTTGCTGGGCGAGAGATTGATTTCCAAGACGAGTAGGGAGGAGGGGAAGGGAGGGAGGAATGCCACTGACCTGCTCCTTGTTCAGCAGCTCCCACTTGATCAGGCTCGCTTGGAAGGGCACGAACGTGAGGGGTTCAAACTTGCAGAACTTGTGGGACATGAACCTGTACTGGAGGTGCACATAACACACACGAACACGCTCGCGGCGGCAGCAGGCAGGCATGCGGCGTTATCGATAAACAATGGCGCGCAAGCAGCAGCAGCACAGCATGTCCACGCGCTCTCGCGCGGTGCGTTTGATGAGATCGTTAGCCTCGTTAGCGCGCGAGCGGAGCAGATGGTAAATGGGCCTGATGACGGCTGTTGCCAGATGAAAGGAAGCACGATTTGCGGCTCGCGAGACGCGCCGCAAACCGTGCCGTGAAACCTGAGCAGAGGCGAGCAATGCGGCAAGCGGTGCTTTATACCGGTCGTGTTGTCGCGGAGATAAAGGGAGCGGTGCTTAACAAGAACGCATTGCTCCACGCCACCTGCGATTCGCAATTGTCTTGACCGAGGTATGCGGGGTCGGAAGCTGGGTAATTGTTATCCAATCATCGTGGCTTCCTGTTCCTTGTCGCGCCATGCTTCCGTACAGCTGAATGAGAAACAAAAAGAAGGCAAAAAAAGCAAGTACGCAAAGCACGAGCAATTTGTTTCGCACTTCCGCTGAAAAAATTACATTCAGCCCTCGGAATCGACCGGAACTTCGTGTACGAGAAGTCGGCGCTTCATACTGGTGCCTAATCGCGTGTGCACGCACCATGATTAATGCGTTCTTGCACAGAACGCAGCAAAGTGCGTTGCGTTATGTCAAAAAACGCCACGACTTTTCTCGACTTACAGTGGTGTTGGCTGGTACGATCTCCATAGCAGTTTCCAGTCGCACACCAAGCTTGTCTTCTTCGTAGTAACCTGGCTCTGGAAAAACCAAGCGCGCGCGCGCCTTAATGAGAAGCGAACGCGTTTTTTCCTCTCAAACATTCACCTAAATTTATTTGCAAACTGCACCATCAGCCCGTTTCCGTTTTGATTTTTACAATTTTCTGTGAAACAGTTATAAAATGTTTTCAGTGTGTATTTCAAGAGAATATGCGTTCAAGTGTTGCGTTTATGCGTCAGGTTAGCGCACCAATTACAGAACACAACAGATAATATCTTCGTTATAAACTGGCACTACGATGAGCGAAGAAATCTATTTTCAGGCAGCTTCAATACCATGTTCGAATTTCTACAGTACAGGTAACAGATTACCTATCTAATCATTTCTTTGGGTGCTTGTGCGCTAAGTACTGACATCGTAAAGATGCACCTATATTTAAAACCCGTTTGCTGAGAGCTGCCACTCGGCATCAACTCTTAAACAGACGCCGATGTGCAGAAAACCAAAAGGCCGTTCATCGGCCAGACGATGCCGCATACCGTTCGACAAAACCATGCCAGGTAACAGTGGATGTCCTTTGCTGTAAGGAGATATCAGTGGAGGATCTGCAAAAGTGGCAAATGGCACAGCACAAATTATACTCTTGACCAGGCAATGCATTTTGTAACAGCGCCATTATTAAGCAGTTTCTGTTTAGGCGAAGCCTCTACGGACGACAATTACACAGATTGGGGACCTTACACACCAGCTCATCATTATCATTATCATCAGCCTGACTACGCCCACTGCGGGACAACGGCCTCTCCCCTGTCTAATTAACCCTGTCCTTTGTCAGCTGCGCCCACCCTATGCCTGCAAACTTCCTAATCTCATCCGCCCACCTAACCTTCTGCCGCCCCCTGCTATGCTTGCCTTCTGTCGGGATCCACTCCGTTACCCTTAAGGACCAGCGGTTGTCTTTCCTTCGCTTTATATGCCCTGCCCAAGCCCAGATTACCGTATGTGAATGTAGTGCAATACCGCATTCATGGTCTAACTCAGGCTATGCTTTGAGAAAAAAATTGCTTCGAACACGCGAGTACATCGCAAGCTGTTGGGTTAAAGAGGTGGGGCCGTGTTCCGCCTGTCAACTGATGAACTTGCAGTGAGCAATAATAATAATTTTCTTAAGCGTGCAAATTCATTTGCGGAAACCTATGCTTACGCTCGTGGGCCGTCATGTAGGCACCGAGGCCATGGCTGACGCCGTGCAGGAAGTCGAGTCCGACGCTCCACAGAGCCCGCCTGGCAACGACGTCCAGAGCGTTGTCTGCGGGAGAAAGTAATAATAATAATTGGTTCTCTGGGGGAAAGGAAATGGCGCAGTGTCTGTCTCATTTATCGGCGGACACCTGAACCGCGCCGTAATAATAATAATAATAATAATAATAATAATAATAATAATAATAATAATAATAATAATAATAATAATAATAATAATAATAATTGTTTTTTTTTGGGGAAAGGAAATGGCGCAGTATCTGTCTCATATATCGTTGGACACCTGAACCGCGCCGTAAGGGAAAGGATAAAGGAGGGAGTGAAAGAAGGAAGGAAGGAAGAGGTGCCGTAGTGCAGGGCTCCGAAATAATTTCGACCACCTGTGGATCTTAAACGTGCACTGACATCGCACAGCACACGGGCGCCTTAGCGGTTTTTTTTTCCTCCATAAAAACGCAGCCGCCGTGGTCGGGTTCAAACCCGGGAACTCCGGATCAGTAGGCGAGCGCCTTAACCACTGAGCCACCGCGGCGGGTGCAGGTGAAAGTACATTCAGCTGTCTTTGTGCATCGCGATACGCAACCATGCACGCACCGCGGCGGGTGCAGGAGAAAGTAAATTCAGCTGTCTTTGTGCATCGCGATACGCAACCATGCACGCTGTTTAAGCACTTGGCAGAGCAATTCCCTGCAGATGAGTGCCCGCAATAAACGGAAGACGCACCCAGTGGATTACTTTTACTAGAGTGCCGCTACGAATCGTCGACCGACAGTTACTGAAGCGTCGAGCTCGCTCTTATAATATTGCCCTATCGCAAAATGTCGCCTCGCAGTGTTCAAAAACTGACTAAAAAATAAGGGGCTGCGTAGTTTACGCATCTTTTTCGACACTGCAACTTCCGAAACTTGCGAATTTTCCAAATGGTTTGTTTCACATCACATCGCGCCTACTGAGTTTTACCGTCTTATTTTTTCCTTTACCTACAAACCTCTGAAGGAAAATATCCGGCACAGGCTACATGTCTTAGGACAGAACACGCTATTGCAGAGACCACGGTATGGACTGCGTCGAAAAGGTATGTGCTACTGGCGACTAGAACATTATAAGGTAGAATTTAAAAGTATTATCTATAAATTCTATGATTCAATAAGGGCAGTCAAAGCACATCAGACGCATAATAATTTGAACGTCCCTTTCGAAACTGCGAGAAGCCTCCACTCTCCGTGGGCGAGATATTAAGTTCAAAGCACAGCGCATGACGGACACAGATATATTGCTGCGTACCTTTGGTTCCTTCCGGAAACACCGTCAGGAACATGTCGATCATGCCAATGAGCACCCTCGTGTACACTTCCTGGATGTGAGAAACAAAGTTGACCACCGATGTATGTAGCAGATCGGTGATCTCGATGTCACTTCTTTACGCTTACTTTCTCGAATTCTGTTGGTGTTCCGAAGTGGACAGTCCTTGCAATGTCTGTGGTGCCATCCCTGCATTACAATAGAAAGGGATGTAGTGCACGATGAGACAGACTACCATCCCTCCGTGGCACAAGTAGACGCCAGTACGAACCGCCTTAGAAATTGGAGACTGCAATTGTAGAAAATTTTGCCAGAAAACAACTTTCCCAACCATTTACACTACTTGATATTCATCTTTGTTATCATTGACGCCTGGGAGAAATTGGTGACCGCAATCTCATTCACAACATCTCCCCATTCTTATTAAACGTGGCGGCAGCATTTACGCGAACGCCTGTTAATACTGTGCCACATACAGAGCGCATAATGACTACGTAAATCCAAATACAGGGTGTACTGATCTGGTAACAACGATCGTATCAGATCCCGTGACACAAACCGGTACTACGGTGACCATTATTGCCATGGAACTGAAAACTAAGGGCAGCATTTCTGCAAGCGTTTTTTAAGATCATGGTCCATACAAGTATGAAAATGTTCTCTTTAATCTTATCAACGACTCCTGAAGCAGGGACTCGTTAATGTTTTATCAACTTTTGTACAAGCGTTCTTAGCAGTACCATGACGGAATTGCACAGGGTTAACTTTACCTCCTCTCCACTGTTTACACTCTTGTTAGTCATGACGCGTTCCATCGCAGATTCACTAAATGCTTTCTATAAGCAGCCCTGTTTTGCGCTATCCCTTATAAAAATGGTCTATAGACTTGTTATAGACTTTATTGCCGTCCTATAGATATTTCTTTTCGTCTATTCATAGTCTATAGACTGACTGTAGACAAAAGTCTACTAAAAGTGTATGGCCATAGATCTGTAGACTGTCTATAGACTGTCTATAGGATTTGTATTGCCTATAGACTGTTCTCTAGGGTTTGTCTATAGAGAGTCTGTAGACATTATATACAGAAGTCCACGGACAGTCTATAGACTGCCTAAAGAAATATTTGTAAGGGATGTCTGCTCATGCTTACAGGTACTGCGCCCCGGAGTCGACGAGCACGAGGCTGGCGTTGCTGATGTAGCCGCCGGAGCCGTTGCGGGGGTGGTGGGCGGGAGCCGCCGCATTGGGTCCCACGGCAGCCACGCTGCTGAAGCTCTCGCCCCGGTAATGCGGCTGGTGGCTGCGGTCGCCGTGCAAAGTTGCAGGAAAGAAAGGTTCAAGACGCGGTTGCCTGATATCGCCAGCCAGCGGTCACCATTGGTTATTATTCTTGCTGGCATCCACACTCCACCAGGAGCTTAAATGTTTCCGCGGACTTCACGCATGAGCTAGTACTAGTAGCCAGCCAAGGCAGCACTTTCTGACCGCTATGTGTTGGCACTATTGTGTCACGCACCTTGGCGCTGCCGCAGGCACAAATGTTTTGTTTTGCTGCCCTTTATCATTGTGCACGTAGTAAAGCTCCACGGGACAATACTGTGTATATATTCGTTCAGTAGAAGCTTCTGAACTCGAGTTGTAGCAGCATTAAGTTGCTCGTGCATTTGTGGCTTGATTCTATCACGGTTTTTTCCTCAACAAAAACGCGAACTTAGTTTGGCATATGCGTTCTTAAATAGCATGTAAGCAAACCGAAGCCTCGTAAGAACCTAATGTGTTTTTATAGCTTCTATCAACTCCGAAGCATGCGACCTCGTGAGAGATAAGCATTACATACGATTCTCCAAGCTCATTTAAAAACGCGATAAGTTCAAAAGCTCTCGATAGCCTAAGATACGCCATCGTGACACCTTGAGCACTATTTGAGAGCGACTTCGGGTCGACATACCGTTTCGGCTTCCGCGCTGCACGATGCCAGTAAATCAAACGTATCATTTTATTACGGGCACGTCGATCAGTTATGTAGGTAGCAATGAGAACCCAAAAATTTGTCGCCACCATCTGAACATAGTAGTACGTGGAGGGACACAACTGTCATACATGCCGCGCGAGGAACAAGCGGACGGCCTCTGCGAACAGATTTTGAATTGTGCTCCTTCCTCTGACGAGGCACGTTGTCAATTTGTGCTGTAGTGGCATCAACAGTTCTACGCACACACCCTACATCCGAGACGGAACCATGGATGTGTACAGGGACTCAACAGAATCCGCCAGGAATCGGCAATAGTAGGAATGCGTACAGTCACAGTCGCCTCGCTTCAACTGGTCGCGTGCGATAACCAGGAATCCGGCGAGGGGTTTCGCTTGAGTACGTCGCAAGGAACTTTAACATGTTAGTTGAACTTAACTCACAGGCATAACACGCTTGTCACACATAAAAATTAAGCTTGTCACGCATAAAATGCTACTCGCCTCCTTATCCGCTCCAGCTCGTAGATGACCCGTGCTTCCGTCCATGGCTTCTTAGCTGTGAAATCTCTCTCCATGTGCGCTAGCATGGTCACAAATACAACGGAGTCCTTTGTCTGCAGGAAAATAGTTGCGTGCATTTGAGTGGTATCCTATGGGGACCTCTCGTGCACGACTTGTCAGAGCAGGTGTTTACAAAACAATCAATTAGGCGCACAGTGGATAACACATGGACAACAATCAACAAGTACCCTGCCTCACCTTAAAGGGAAACTGAAGCCATACGGAAGTTTGCCTGTAGCGACAGACTATACGACATTGTAATGACAGAGAAACAACTCTCGCCGAAAACGGAGCTTTTTATGAGTTAGAAAAAGCCAAAAAACGAAATATAGGTGGCGCCATCGCCGGCCGATTTGGCAAGTAAACTGCGTGCGTCGACAATGAAAATTCATTCGCTTGTCCCGGAGGCTATGGTACACCACTCTTCATTTCAAAACCGCGGCAACTATAGTCCTTTTTGGAGTGGAAGTAACTAGTTTAAAACGAATGGCGGGAAAAATTTTCAAATTAAATTTTCTCAGTCATAGACGGGCTTTTTGCAGCCGGACAAACAGCGCCAGGATAGCCAGAAAGAGCCAGGAAATCAATTTTCACTAATAACAATAAATTGATTAATTTGATGCAGTGGTCATCAGCATTATTTTAAATTTCAGTATAACTTAGGTGGCACCCGAAAACTAATTTTACTTGCCTTCTTAACTCAAACTCAACTTAAAATAAATAAACGAAGAAATAAAGTTTACTAAGTGGGGCGCTCACTGTCATGAATTGACGCATGCTTCTGGATCCGTATGTCAACTCATGTAAGCTGTCTTTCATTCTCACTTACTAGCTAACTTGCTCTCTTGCTTTTTCACATGTTGAATAGTTCACCCGAACACACTCAATGAAAAAATTTCTAACGAGGTTATCAAAGTTTATTTTATTACATTAATACGCGTTGCTTAAAACTGTCTCAATTCTGACCTGCTAATCGGTAGCTAAGTCAGCTGATGTGAGAGAATAGTCATTGGAGGACTCCGTTGACCCAAGTGGCAACGTGACACTTACGTGAGCTTTTCGAATGCCCCGTAGCTCGGCGTTGTTCTTCACAGTCATCATCATCTTGATTGGTGCTTCGCTGACAACAAGCTTGTCCTATCAGGAAACAGATCGTAAAGCATGCTTTTCTATAGTAGGGCCCGTGACAGCATTCGAATGTTTGACGTTTCACACTTTAAACCCCCTTTACTCTACGTAGGGGTAGTAAACAGTCCGCTTACCACGTCAATGTGGCCGCAGATTGCGTAGCTGCAGAATGGTGACACAAGGAGCCTGTTCACTGAATTTCCGTTGATGTTCATCTCGTTGTACGCAAGTTTGTAGTCTTTCCACTGAGAGAGAGAAAAAAATATATATGGAACCAAGTCTCGATTTCTGTTGACATTATTCGAAACTTCAAAAGCAGGCTTTCCCACATATCTCAGTTGATAAGTTGATATACAAGAAGGCCGACTGCGCGCTTTGAACAATCACAACGCAGGGACAATTTTTTTTATCCTTCCAAAATGCGTTTCACACTTTCCATCCACACCCCCGGCTCTTATACTGGCGCCTTCATGGCTCCTCTAGAGAAAGCTCCGTCATCTTCGTAAGGTCGAGATCATTATGCGGGAAAGCCCACTTGCGCAATATTGAAAAAGGTCCTTTTTTTTTCTTTTAACTTTCTGAGAGGGGAATTGCGCCCACCTGAACACAAGCCCAATTATTGCAGTCATCCATGATGAGGTAATTTCGGATAGCCGACGTCATTTTTTGTGGGTTTATGTACAGCCTGAAATAAAATAAGGCAATCAGTCAAGGCTACGAAGTGAGTGTTGTAGCCGCGCCGCGCCGTACTTCTGCTCGTCCTGAGATAAGAACACGAAGGCCTCAAAGACAGGGGTGTAGGGCACGTCGTTACCACGCAGGTTGTACAGCCCTGCAAGTGAAGAATGCAAGGTGATCAAGACGAAGCCTGATTACATAACTGAAAAATGTAGGGGTGTGCGAATAGTTTTTAAAACTGAGTCGAATACGAAGTGAAGTTTTGCTGCCGAATCGAATAGGAGTAGTGTAGCTAAAAACCAACTCGAATACGAATCGAACAGTGATAGAAATGAATCGAATATGTTTTCGAATATTGGCTACTTGTGCTGACAATCTTACAAAGGAAATGGCCCGGTATGTGACCCCTGCGAATAACCATGCAAAAGGGAAAAAGCGCTAGTGGCAGCCTGGCGTTATGTTGCTACATCTAATGGAGTTATAACTCTAGCTGTCAAAAGATGCAACACCGGTCTTCCCTTGGAGGAAGGCAACACCAAGTCAGAATATTAACTATATCACCGTCATGTCCATACGTAGAGAAGGAATACCATTTGCTACTAATTACTGCAGTGTAAGCTAGCGCTCCATCTCAGAACTTTGTGAGGGGCGAGAGCTACGTATGAGCCATTGCTTTTCAGATCGGGCATTAAGGCAGGGTTCGTTGAACCTGCCTGAGCCCTGCCCCTTTCGCCAAATTTTAGAGGCCATGTACGAGCATTACGAATGCTGCCACAACGAATAGACCGTGTCGGGGCGCTAAAACCCTCCTCTCACGCCTACTGATCGTAGTATGACATGCTGTGCGGTGTTAAAGTGGGCCCTGTTTCTGAAGTAGTCACCGTAGAAGACAACGGCGTGTTTTATTTTGAACTTAGCGCCAATTATTCGAAAACTACTTGATAACTTGAAAACATATTCGATTCGTTATTCGCTATTCGAAAATACTGAGCATTTGCACACCCCTGAATTGAAGGCTTCAAGTCGAGAAAAACGTTCAACCGCTCACATGCAATCTCTCCCAGGTCCGTTACCAGAATGGCGTCGATTCCAGACTTCTTGAGAAATTCGCGCACTTTGCGAACTTTGTCTTGCCAGCTTTCACCTGAAGTTGCGAGAAAGAAGCAAATTCACAAAAGGTATGGTAAAACCCTGAACAAATTCCCGCTATTTTTTGCCGGTCATAAATATACGTAGGCCCACTTTCCTGTTACCAGCACACCCCCCCCCCCCCCCCTCTCCTCCGCCCTGTAACACACAAAGGGAACCTAGCCTAATATGTAATTTTTAGAATGCAATAGATAAAAACTACCATTGCAAAAACTGAAAAACGAACGTAATAAGCAGACGACCTCTACGTGAACTCACCTGCAAACTCGACGCTGTGGGTAACAATGGTGCTGTTGACTTCGTACGGTCTGCCCTCCATAGGCGTCCATATCTCGTCCACCAGGTGGCGTGGCTCGCCAATAAGCTCAATGCCAAAAGGATGAAGGCTCTCTTCCATCCTGCGGTACTGCGTCGCGCATTAGGGCGAGACACGAGCACGAAACAAAGCCCCGTAAGCAATCGAGTTATGCCAAGAATCAGTGCAAGAACTCTTAGTTTTTTTTATGATATATTTAAAGCGGCTAAGAAATTACTAAACCTTATTTTTCATGCACGTTTGCGTCATTTTGAGCACGTTCTGTCACTTATTACAGTGGAGGCGAAAATATCTATAGCTTCTTCGCCTTTGAGTGAACATTTGCATGGGCCAAACCATATAAAGGCTGTTGTCTTCCACTGATAAGCTGCTTCAGTAGAACTTGTCGGGCTAGTTCTTTTATTACAGACGCGGAGAAATAACTACGCGAACGAGACACAGACGGAAAAGAGACAAAGACGCACGCAGACGCAGGCTAACAACTTTACTACGTGAAGGAATTCAAGGCGTATATGTGGACGATCTCAGCATCTTATAACAAAAACGCCGGCATGTGAACAAATGCCCAGGCAAGCATTCAAACAGCTGGAAAGCTATTTGAATTGTTGTCTGGGTACTTGTTTATGTGACGGCTTTTTTTATATATATACGATGGTGAGATCGCCTGTATATACGCCTTGTATTCCTTCAAGTAGTGATGTTGTTAGCGTTTGTGTGCATAATTGCTTCTTCGCCGTCCCTAGCTGTCTCGTTCCCGTAGTTCTTTCTTCGCATCTGCTGATAAGCTTCAGCCGTTTTCCTTCTTCCTCAGAAATTAATTTCTGAAGGCTGCATGCGATTCATGACCCAATTCAATTGTATTATTATATGGTTCCCTCCCGCCGTATTGCGCCTAATACGTACACCCGCAATCAAAAGCTTAGGAAAGGAATTAGTGGCAAAAATATTTAATTTTAGCGCAGTATTTTTATGTATACTGGAACAATTACACGCTGCCTAATTCTCCATGTGCGAATTACACAGTGCACCTATAAATATAAAGAAATACGACTTGGATGCAAAGAAACAGAAATTTTTGACAAAGCCGCCTTACATAAACTTTTATCGGTGAGTGAACCTGCCCCCCCCCCCCCCACCCCCCCCAAAAAAAAATGCCCGGCTATGAATACACACATCTATCAGACCGTCCACCCGTCTTTCTGCCCCATGTATCTCTTGCAGAAACAAGCGCCATATTTAAAAACGCAGCTTGCTGCAACAGGCATTGACGGGCTTCAGGCGTGAACGCGCATGCGTACTTGCCTCCTGGAAAGGCACGATGCGCGAGTCGACGCCGACCCTCGAGGGGCCGTGCAGGTTGCTCTTGAGCCACTCCTCGATGACAGGCACGTCCGGCTGGCCGCCGTTCATGAGCACCCAGTTGCAGTCGAGCTCCTCCTCTGCCTGCAGCATGTACCGACCTTCCACCCACACGGCCGCGAAGTCCATCAGCACCACGGCCGTACCTGGTGGGGCGCAGGAGGTGAGAAGACATCGCAGCCCATGTGTGGCATCCGAGAGCCACTCACTGTTTTATGCGAAGCATAATAGGGACATTACTTAGCTCAACCATAGCCCAGCCTGGCGCGGCCGCGACCACCATTGACCTTTAATGACACGCTTGGTGTGACGTCATAGCCTAACTCCTGCTCCTCCCACTAGGGGCGCTGCAGCCGAGCACATGGTCTGACGTCACGACAGCTGAGGAGAGACGGGGCTCAACTCGCGCGGTCGCCGCGCGGCCGCGACCCCAAAGGCTAACTCCCGCTCCTCCCGCTAGGGGCGCTGCAGCCGAGCACGTGGTCTGACGTCACGACAGCTGAGGAGAGACGGGGCTCAACTCGCGCGGTCGCCGCGCGGCCGCGACCACAAAGGCTAACTCCCGCTCCTCCCGCTAGGGGCGCTGCAGCCGAGCACGTGGTCTGACGTCACGACAGCTGAGGAGAGACGGGGCTCAACTCGCGCGGCGACCGCGCGGCCGCGACCACCAAGGCTAACTCCCGCTCCTCCCGCTAGGGGGCGATTGTCGCCGCGGCATTGTATAAAAGAGCCCCGCTCCTCACGCCGAGGCAGTCATACAGCGAGATGCCGCCTACAGACAGGGAAGCTCGGCGGAATGAACAGCGTAAGCTTCAGCGAGCCACCGAGACTGATGAAGAACGAGAACGACTCGCCAGGCGTCGTGCCCAGTATGCAGCTCGACGATGCTTCGCATCCTAGGCTTAACCTTAGCTAAGCCAGGCCATTTTTTTCTCTACAACGGAGCAGTGGATCGTGTGTAATGAAACGCCAACGCAAGACACTTGAAAAACGTGCAAACCGTACATCAGGAAAGGGTGCTCGAGACAACATCGTTTTGGGGCGAGCTTCTAGGTGCAAAAAATGTGGCGTCCGGTTGGTAGGCCCATCATCGCGGCGTTGAATCTTGGCTTCGGCGGAGACTTATCGGTGCAGTGCAATTACAAGAACGCCAATAAGCTGTGCGATGCAAGTGCCAAGCCGGTGCCAGGCGACTGGTGCTAATCCAGAGTCCTCCACAACGTCCAGCCCCATAGTCCAAGCGCGCAGCCGCGGGACGTTATAAACACCGTATACCTAACTATAACTCAAGTGCTGACACTGTTTTGTTTTGGTTTTGCTTTGGTCATAGGTCATGTGGCGCCACTCGCACATGTAGAGTGGAGATAATGGAGGATGCAGTCATTTATACGATTCTCGTGACTAAAGAAGGGGAATATGTGCTAAAAAACAGCAGCTTCTTTGCTTTTTTGTTTTGTCGGCACTAGTGCTGATACACTTTCAGGTAGGCGATAATCTAAAGTCGAGGACCTTAGTCTCACAAACCTTGTCCCGCACTGGAAGTCGTCATTGGCCTTACTGCACACGTGCACACGTGCTTTAAGTGGCATTAATTTAAATACGCGCTTTATAGTAGACTTATATGTTAATTAGCGTTACATGTTACAAGAATAATATTCGACGAGCGTGAACCCTTCGTTTTAATCACTGAAATATCTCAGGAGGAAGTCCATAGACTTACTATAGACAGTCGCACACTGCCTAAAGAATGTTTTTTTTTGTAAAACAGTGCCCAATGCCACGGCATAATGTGCAGCAAATTGTAATGTGCATTCCCCCGGCATGCACGAAAAATCCCCGACAAAACTGCACATATACAGGGATTATTGGAAGCACGGGCGAACGAAAACTGACTTGGACTAAAGCCATTGTACATTTACGCAGGTATCGCTGTTATAGGAAGCTCTACGAAGTGAATTCTATTTCTCCTGAGTTGTCTCAACTATATAATCTGAAGCTTACCCGTCTCTCCAGAAAAGCCGGTGAGGTACTGTCTCCTCTTGTAATGTGGGGGCACGAATTCATTCTATAAAGAAATCAACAAAAAGAAAAGCAGAGAAACGTGTGGTTCTAAAATTTCATTACTGCATAAGTACGGTACAAGCCTGTGTCCTGAACTTATAAAATACATATGGCGAATAAAACGATATCTTATGTGACCACAAGATGTGCGTCAAAGCTAAGTATGATACAGATTTAGACCCGGAGCTTACCGAAGATGAGTGTGCGAAAGCTTCACTGTTACACAGGAATTAACTTGCATTTAATGAACCGTCTGCATGAACAGAACGCTTGTAAGATAACCAGTCCATTTCGAACAATAACTGAAAATTTTCCGATCATTTTCCTGCCTTCATTTTTATTTAATGACATAAACCACTACTTTTAAACCACGCTTCATTTTAAAAAATCTTGTAGACAGTTCTGCTATACATATAGGCAGTATTTTCACCGTCAAATGAATTCTTGCGATTTCGTTCGGGAAAATATGCTCGGCTATGAGGCTTTATCTTTGTAAGAGCCTGCATACAGTCACATGGACATTCTCCGCTGTATCTATTTTTGACACAACATAAATGCCAGAGAGAGAGATAAGAAAAGCTGTATCTTACGTTGTGTGCATCCTCCGAAGGAACAATATAACCTTGAAAGTTCTCCTTGCTTAGAAGATGGCGGAGTTGCGTCAGCCGGGCAGTTGTATTCACTCGTAGCGGAGACAAAGAATGGTTCTTGAGAGATAAAACAAACAAGGGCAGAAAATTTGTCAGTGAGTTGCTGGTGAATGTGCTTGCATAGTAATAAGATTGCAAGACGTTCTGTTTTTTCAACTCGCTACGCGCTTTCACAGTGCGCTGCTCAAAGATGCCCTCGTGTTTGCTTACGCACAGAGTTTTTTTTTTCATTGAAATTTATTAATTCTAAGAGTTACAACACATTACGCTTTTAAATAGAGGAATGTTCATGTGATTTCGAGGGTTTGACATTTTCACCTTAAAGTCTTGCGTTCACGTGGTGTCACACAGTAACTGCCTGTAGAGGCCTCAAGGAGGTTACAACTGAGAACGAGATTCCACTTATGTGTTTCTTGGACGGTTTTTGAGCACGAAATAAAGCAAACTAAATGCAACCAAATGTTCACTGTCGACTGGCTTGCCGAAAATTGACGCTCGATCTAGCCGGTAGTTAGTATACTATTTGGTAGAAGGCAGCCCACATATCCGGACAGACGAAGTCTGCTTTAACACTTAAGTATCAAGGGAGCAATTACGATTAGCATCTACCTGAACCTAGCCTTACGGCTACAGAGGAAAGTTGCTCAGGTTTCGTGTCCCGGGACAAGACAAACTTTCCTTCAACAGCGAATATTTTGAGTAAGATGAACAGCTTTCCTTTAGAGCATTGCGTAAATACGCACTCATCCCTTGGGGTATCTCCCTAAACACAAGGAAAATACAAATATATACGCAATTTCAACAAAACTTGGAAACTCGTTTCAATGAAATAAGAGTGACGCTCACCACGCCGAACACGCAGGATGGTCGGCTTTCCTCGGGCTTCGAGAACATGTAAAACGGGGACTTGTGGTTACCCGCATCGTCGAGTATTGTTGGGGGCAGAGTTCCGTACGTCGTCTTCACTGGAACGAAAGCGGCTTTATGATGAAGCGTATAAAATCAGTGACAGTCCGAAGCTGGCCTCAGGCGACCAGCGCATGTGAAACAATCTGACCATTCCACCAATATAGACGCAGCACACACGTCCGTACCATTTGGCGACCATCATCCAAGGGAAAAGGCGGTGACACTTTTCAGTGTGAAAGCGGAACACACTGCCTGTCAACTTCATGCTACATGAAAATGCACTTCAGCTCACTTTGTAGCAAAAAGTATGCAATTTTTGTATCACTCCACAGTGGCCAATAACTGTCAACTTATATCACAGTGCGCATGCAAAGTGTATGCAGACACAAAAACTACTGAAAGGCACGCACTGAGTTATCTCGACGCTTAACGATACAGGCGGTCCTGTGTGGTGAAATGCAGCAAACCGCTGTAAATTGCTGCTGTTGTTGTTGTTGCTGTGACTGAAGGAAGAATGGAAAATAAATTGCACGGGCCTGCCCACTGGCTGGAGCTAAGCCGCAATCGCTGCCACATGCAGACAGAGAAGAGTTAATGATGATTATGGATTTTTATGGCGCAAGGGTGTCTATGGTCAAAGAGCGCCATGGCACAAGGTATTCTCGACTACTCAAGGTGGGGTAAAAGACCCATTTCCCAAGCATTTCACCCCAATGAAGACGAGCACCAGGCGTAGCGAAAGCTTGTACCCATTGTATAACCGGTGGATACCCGGCGGCACTGGGGATCGAACCCCGCACCTCCCGAATGCGAGGCGGATGCTCAACCACTCAGCCAGCGCTGCGGTACAGAGAAGAGTTGAAAGAGGCGTGAGTGGAATGATTTAAAGGAGAGACGCGCGTCGCAAAACCGCGTCCGCCGAAGCGACGACGCCGGTTTTAAGAACCCCCCCTCCCTTCCCGTAAGTGGCTGCACGCTTCGTAGTATTAAATATTAAATATATTGGTTTTGACTAAATGAAAAAGTGCAGTATCTGTCTCACTCCTCGGTGGACACCTGAACCGCGCAGTGACGGAAAGGAGGAAGGTGGGAGTGAAAGAAGAAAAGGAAACAGAGGTGCCGTAGTGGAGGTCTCCCGAATAATTTCGACCCTGTGGGGATCTTTAAGTATGCCTATAACGGCTGCGTTTTTATGGAGGCAAAACGCTAAGGCGCCCGTGTGCTGCGCGATGTCAGTGCACGTTAAAGATCCCCAGGTGGTCGAATTATTCCGGAGCCCGCCACTACGGCACCTCTCTCTTCCTTTCTTCTTTCCTTCTCTCCTTTATCCCTTCCCTTACGGCGCGGTTCAGATGTCCAACGATATATGACACAGATACTGCGCCATTTTCTTGATTGATTATTATTATTATTATTATTATTATTATTATTATTATTATTATTATTATTATTATTATTATTATTATTATTATTAATGTGCACTGACACTGCACCGCCCGCAGGCGACTTTTGTGAACCCGACCGCGGCGGCCGCGTTTCGATGGAGGCGAAACGCAAAGGTGCCCGTGTGCTGTGCGATGTCAGTGCACGATAAAGATCCCCAGGCTTATCGCATCTACCAAAATTGCAGCCGAGACTCGGATCCCGCGCACCGATCTCTTGTTTGGGCTCCAGGCCACCAAGGCCTCCACGGAAACGAGGCAGTCGACGCCGCCACCCCCGCGCTCACTTCCCGGGCATTTCCCACCGGACCCGGTTCCGATCCGGACTCCGATTTCAATCCGCCTTACACTCTTAAGGAAATATTCGATTATTAGAAATTTACGCACCAACCTCTTCCCACCCCGTGCAAAGGGCTAGGGAAGGCCAACGAGCGGGTACTCCTGCGCCTGTTCACTAACACGATGCTGCGCCCGGCAACTCTAAAGCATTTCGATCCTCAATTCAACGGGCGGTGTTCGCACTGTGGGGAGGTGTATGAAACCTATCACATGGTGTGGGCCTTCCAGCAGAGCCCATCCCTAACCCCTTATCCCAAACCCCACCCGAGAGGACTGGGAGGCGACCCTGTCCGGCAGCTGCACTATCGAGGCCCACAGGGCCTTAACGCTGCGGCGCCCGTGCTGCGGCAACCGCCAGTGGGGTGCCTGACTAGGCATCCCACCTAGTGGTTGTAAGGGCGTGACCCTTCAGGTCACGGCCCTCAACACCTCTATGATCACATAAATGTTTTCACCACCACCACCCGGGTGGTCAAAATTATTCCGGAGCCTTCCATTACGGCACCTCTTTCTCCCTTTCTTCTCTCAGTGCCTCCTTTATCACTTCCCTTACGGCGCGGTTCAGGTGTTCGCCGAAATGTGAGACAGATACTACGCCATTTCCTTTCCCCAAAAACCAATTCCCATTTTTTTCGTTTCGCCTTCATTGAAACGCATCCGCTGCGGTTGGATTCGAACCCGGGCACTCCGGCTCTGTAACCGAGCACGCTAACCACTAACCTATGAGCCACCGCGAAGAGTAGTGTTAACGATACTGTTGGAGGAAAGACTGGAATATAAGGGGGAAAGGGGTAGGAAGGAATTACGAGGGAAGTAAAGACCCAGTAATTTTCTAACGCAGTGTAGAACCCTCAACCGCCTTGCAAAGGAAAGGGGAGGATAGAAGTCCTGAAAGGGGGAATAGAGAAAGAGGTGTAGGTACTAGTCACTTGTGAATCTTACTCTTACGATGTAGTTACGTTGTTATAAAAAGGCTGTGTCGCCATAAAAAAAGAAAAAAACTCGAGCTTAATGACGTTTCGGGTACAAATAAGACCCCTCCAGGAGAGCCGAAACGCTATAGATGTTTTTTTTTTTTGCTCGATTGGTTAGGAACCTTGAGCTTTCCGATTCCTCACAGGCTGGCTGTTTGCGTTAGTGGATCAGTGGTTAAGGTGCGCCTGGTCTGTGGGAGAATATATCAACAGTTCGGGTAATGCTAGAATTAAAGGTGCATTAGGGCTGAAAGCTTGAACAATGACGTTGGCAAGATTCTCGTCGCATCTGTAACAACACGTAAATCTTCAGCTGCTCTTATCGCAAATTTCCAGTGACCCTCTTGACACTAAGATCGTCGTACTTTATGCAAGAGTACGTCTTTATAAAATATAAGTGCGTATCTAAGAACTGTGTGAGTTGGAGGCACCACGAAGACGGCCCACACTTCCTTTCCCAGCATGTCGGAACGACGACGTACCTGAGATCGCCGCCAGGAGTAGCGAGGCAAGCGCGCAGCGACTCATCCCGGACGAGGCGTTGGGGACCGCGGCGAGTCTTCGAGAAAAACCATGTAAACGCCACAAAACGTCGTTGTCAGCAGTGCGCGACAGGCCCGGTCGACTTGATGCCGATTACAATCTGCAGCCGCAAAGAGGGACATTCTTCTTCTTCGTCCACTGAGCACGAAACAATGTACCGCTGTTCGCGAACCTCTGAGATTTTGTTAAGCGGAGTTGTAATGACAGAAATACCAGCGAGAGAGTCAATAAAAGTTCAGAACAAGTCAGAAGTGTCGTTATAGCTATGATCAAGCAAGGATACAACAATAATAAAATAAAATCAACGTATAAAGAAAAGAAGCAAACAGGCATGATCCCCCACACTTCCTTGGCATTTTCTTTTCCATCCCTCTCTCAGCCAGTACGAAATTGAAACCTTACAGGCGTTGTATACGATTATGCCCATTGAGCCATTGTCCCGTCTTCTAAGTTAACAGGAACCCTGTATTTGCGTCTTTCAATCTGTCAGCCTATATACTATTACCACTCCTTCTGTCATCAAAACGTTCCCGTTTCCAGCAATTAACCGCCTGTGTCTTGACCACTCCCCCGTAGTGGTTATGTGACCGCTTTAATTGAAGCCAACCAACCAACCTTGGAATTCACCACCGTACCTTGGCCAATCCCCTCGCGTTTGTGTCGTGTTTACTGAGGTAAAGAAGAAGATCCCTCACTTTGGGCACGCGCCATTCCAGCAGAGGCCAACAACAATTTTTGAGACAACAACAACATTCTGTGCCATCGTTTTTGAGGCGAGGCAACAACAACGACAACACCAACAACATGTTCCTTCAGTGTGGGTATGTGCCAGTTGTTGTTCAACAACAACAGCTAGTGAAACACCTGTAAGCTACATGAGTTTGCATGATGAACAGAGGGCGTGCACCTTCCTGGGAAACAGTGTCTGCACGCAAATCTCGGAAAAGATGTCACTTCTACCCTTGGAGTTTTCTGCGTTCGCGTGGTCCGGGGTCTTCTGTCTGAACATCTAAAGAACAGCAAGCCCAGGTTCGCCTGAATTAACAACAGCCAAGTGACATACAGGGCTTACATAGTTGCGAAGACGACAACAGCGGAGGACAAGAAAGAGCAGCCAAAGTGAATTTTGTGTATTGTGTCGTTATTGGCGTACACTGTACCCATGGCTGCATATACCACGGGATGTTCACAAGGCCGTGTAGGCTGAAGGATAGGTGCAGTCATCATTGCCGCCCATGACTGTCGACGCAGTCGCCATTTCACAGCATTAAACGTATTCTTTCCGTAGTCTTTTCTGGTGTTAGTGCAGGATTGACTGCTAGTACTCTTCGTTCTCTTGTACTTCGACATAAAACTTGTAAGCGCGAGAATGAATGTATTTCTCGTCTAAACCGCACGTTGCATTGGGTTGCTGTTTTGAAGGTCAATTTCTCATGGTAATGACAGCCACGCGCCTATACCTATCAACAGTAAGTATTAGAACTCTGTGAAGAGGTACGTCTGGGATCTATGAAACGATCTCACCAGCTGCGAGTGAGATACAGCCAAATGAACCGTTTGACTTCCGTTCAGACGGCACTATCTACAGCAGCGCGGCGCAGAACGCCATAGCTAGACGACGAAGTCTTCCAGTAGTCCCTCAACAGACTGGGCGCAAGATAGCGGTCTCTTAGTTATAGTACTGGCCTAATTTCCTGCCAGCGTTTCCTTCCTTGCGCTGAATACAGCTGAAGGAGCGTTTACTTGCGCTATAGAAACAAGGCATAACAGTAAGTTTCAATTTATTCATACACAGGGCAGGGCAAAATCAATTTTTTGGATTGTAAAACTTTTATTTCCAATAGTTTGAGGGGCTGTAGGCTCCTCGCCTAAACGACGGCCAGAAGGTCCTGGCTTCTGGCGGAATCTTCGGCAAAATAAAAAAAAATCCACCAGCATAGTATCAGAGTTGGCAAGCGAAGCATCTCTGTGATCAAAATGGCCATGATATTCGAATTCAAGCGCGCATGGGATGCAGAGGACGCCATTCTATTATCAATTATTATCACTCAATGGAAGAGACAGGATGACTGTTGTAGGCTCGTGATTGTAAAATAGGCGCCCATTAATGAGTCCTGCACCTTCATTCCGATATCATAGGGGGCGATCTTCGGATTACTAAAGCGTTCGTTGCTTCCACAACCGGATGCTAACACATCGTTTTGTTTCTAAATGACGTACGCCACAGTCGAGCAACAGCATACATGGATTCGCACTTATAATCGCCTGCATTTTCTACATATGCGCGTAGTCTGCCCGAAATCAGGTCATTTGTCATGTGACCTGTCATAGGGCCATATGCAGCAATTCGTATATTTAAACCTCCTGCACGGCGGCCAGCGTGACTTCGCTTTTATAGGCAACTACTGAACAATGTAAACAACTTTGTTCGCAAACACAGTGTGCTCGTATCGGGAACAGCCGCGTGAATTGGACAAAGACGCTGCCGGAGGCCTTTCTGCATGAACCCGTCAAGCATGCAATGATCTGGTCGCTATTAGAATGATGTCGCACTTGACAGAAAAAAATCCTCTGCTTTGGTAGTGCCCTGCGATTTTTCATCGTAAAGCATCTCCTTACGCGCCTGATGCATCCTAACGAGCTTCAGTGATGGTAGACAGAGGTTGGTCAGATGGTTCTTGATAATCACAAACTGAACAAGGGAACGAAAACCTCACCCGCCGCGGTGGCTCAGTGGTTAGGGCACTCGGCTACTGATCCGGAGTACCCGGGTTCGAAACCGACCGCGGCGGCCGCGTTTCGATGGAGGCGAAATGCTAAGGCGCCCGTGTGCTGTGCGATGTCAGTGCACGTTCAAGATCCCCAGGTGGTCGAAATTATTCCGGAGCCCTCCACTACGGCACCTCTCTCTTCCTTTCTTCTATCAGACCCTCCTTTATCCCTTCCCTTACGGCGCGGTTCAGGTGTCCGCCGAAATGTTACACAGATAGTGCGCCATTTCCTTTCCCAAAAAACCAATTTTCAATTTTTTTCAAAACCTCAGGGTGCTTACGTCGACAAGAGACTTGTCGAAACGTTGTCAAGCACCCTGAGGTTTTCCCTTCCTTGTTCACTTTGTGATTGTGAGCTTCAGTGATGTCACATGCATAAGTCTACCGCGTCATCATAAGCACGAGCATCAGCTGCTACTGAAACTCGTGTCCTTTTGAATAGATGTTGGTTTAGCTGCTTTCACAAATGGTGTACCCGCACGCCAATAGCGGAATGAATCTCCTGGGACCGAGTTCATTGTTAGGCGGCAATGAATCGGTTGTGTGCGCGCACGTGTGTTTGTGTGTTTAGGTGACTGCGTGTCCGTGTGTGTGTCTACGCTCTTTTCTCGCTACTCTATCTATAATGGCACCTTGCCTAGCTGCTTCCCGTTAGATAAATGACCGCTGCACCTGCAGTGATCTAATTATCTCTTGCTCACCAGCAGCGCGAGTCACAACAGGGAAGTCAGCGATACGCATAGAGCAAAACAAGCCCAGGCTTGCCACCACATGCCGCGTGGTGCTGAACACTCAACATTACCGCGGGAATTTCGAATGTTTGGTACACCCCATTGATTTTCCACGGCCGCCAGAAATAGTTGGTTTCAACGCTGCAAGCATTCAATAGGTAAAATTTGGCAGCGATGGGGAAGAGTCGGCCATCATGATCACCGTGTTCGCGTGAAATCTCTCGAACCTGTATTTTTTCTGAAAGTAACAAGTTTAAAATATATCCCTTGAGTTACACGGTGTTCGCTACTGCCTGCACAACATATGGCGTAGTTTCTGATGTCCAGGAGCAAGGCATGTAATGCATTCATTATTTTCTTGTTTTTGTTGTTGTTTCTTACCAAGGGAGTGGGGTGGCCTGTTGTGCTTCTGAGTCTTGTCGCTTTCTGAGCCCTCTTCCTCAGCTATCTAATGCTCGTAGTACAATGAAACAAGTACTGTGCGTTTCGATGGAGGCGAAACGCAAAGGCGCCCGTATGCTGTGCGATATCAGTGCACGTTAAAGATCCCCAGGTGGTCGAAATTATTCCGGAGCCCTCCACTACGGCACCTCTTTCTTCCTTTCTTCTTTCACTCCCTCCTTTATCCCTTCCCTTACGGCGCGGTTCAGGTGTCCGCCGATATGTGAGACAGATACTGCGCCATTTCCTTTTCCCAACAACAAATTTAATTTCGCATCTGGCTCTTTTATGCTTCCCGACCGCGGGTGGCTCAGTGGTTAGGGCGCTCGACTACTGATCCGGAGTTCCCGGGTTCGAACCCGACCGCGGCGGCTGCGTTTTTTATGGAGGAAAAACGCTAAGGCGCCCGTGTGCTGTGCGATGTCAGTGCACGTTAAAGATCCCCAGGTGGTCGAAATTATTCCGGAGCCCTCCACTACGGCACCTCTCTCTTCCTTTCTTCTTTCACTCCCTCCTTTACCCTTCCCTTACGGCGCGGTTCAGGTGTCCAACGATATGTGAGACAGATACTGCGCCATTTCCTTTCCCCAAAAACCAATTATTATTATTATTATTATTATTATTATTATTATTATTATTATTAATCTCTATTATTATTATTATTATTATTATTATTATTATTATTATTATTATTATTATTATTATTATTATTATTATTATTATTATTATTATCTAAGCCGTCTGTTTTGAAACTTTCCCTTTATATATGCTATACCACGTATTGAACCGCGCCGTAAGGGAAGGGCTAAATGAGGGAGTGACAGAAGCAAGGATGAAAGTATAGCGCCCTGCCGTGGTGGAGGGCTACGGAATAATTTAGACCACCTGGGGATCTTTAACGTGCACTGACATCGCACAGCACACGGGCGCCTTAGCGTTAGCCTCCATAAAAACGTCAGCCGCCGCGGTTGGGTTCGAACCCGAGAACTCCGGATCAGTAGCCGAGCGCACTAACCACTGAGCCACCGCGGCGGGATTTTCGCAACAACAAATTTAATTTCGAACATCTATGGCGTCTGTTTTGACGCTTTCCCTTTATGCTATGCCACGTATTTTTCCGAGCAGAAAAAAAATTAATGACGGAATTGCACTGATCATGCGCGCCTTTTACGGCTGTACTATTTTCGGTGACCCGCCGCACTCGTAGCGCGTGCCTTAATTTAGAAAATAATTTCCTGTCAAATTTACCATGCCCTGGCCTTAGCGAGTCTCGAAACCTCGGACTGCGTCTGTACAGCAGTATCTTGACAGCGCAGAAAATAATTTTTTTGTCAAAACATCTGAGAAGAATATGAAGGCCTAAGACAAGAAATTCAGTGCTGTTTTTAATGGATACTTAGCGCCTAACCTATTTTCAAATTGCGCGCTCACGCACAGCCTCTAGTATATGTGTGTGAATTGCCAACGTACTTGCGACCATTCATGGACGCAACGATCACGTATAGACTGCATCGACAGCTCATTTATACACACATAGCATTGCGTTCCAAGCGTTGCTTTTTGTTCGTTTCCTTTAAGCTGAAAGATATACCTAAGGCTTGAACAAGCGTGCCAGCCGCTCTACATTTTCGCTTCGCTAAAACACCAATATAGTCCGGGCTTCCAAACAGCTGTAACTAAGCATGGTAATAAATTACACGCATATTCGACACATAACTACAGAAAGTCAGAACCTGGACGTTCATGTCAACTACACGAGAAATTTTGGTTAACTTGTCCCTGCGCACCCCTTTGAGCTATGATTAGAAATGGTAAACGTTGACCGCTTACTAAGCCCCATTCAGAGCTCTGAGACAGGGGTAGACTATTTTAAGCAGCTGGCAAAAGCAATGATCAGAAAGCACGATCGGCATTCTTTAGCCATTGTCAGATTTGTAGACTTATCAGCTGCCCAGAAGACGGTGAGATTACGAGAACAAGAGCATTGCGACAAGGGGGGCTGAGGTGATAGAAATTTCGCACATTCTGCAGCACTCGGGGGTCATCGAAAGAAGGAATCTCATTCGTGCACGCCCCCTCATCAAGAGAAGAATCGAGGGCCGCTATACGCCACTTATCTCAGCTGACAAGACAAAGCACATTATCCTCAAGTAGCAGAGCTCGCAGTATGAAAGGGAACGGCTCAATCGGTCGACATCGATTGCAGTGGAATTTAGGTCTGAATCTTTCCATACGGCTTTACTCGCTAGGAGATCTTGTACTTTTCAATAAGTCTCGAAATTAAAGGAAATACGCGCCCAAAGCATTGATTGTGAATGTCATGAACATCGTTTTTGCGATGCCACAAGCACCCGCCGCGGTGGCTCAGTGGTTAGGGCGCTCGACTACTGATCCGGAGTACCCGGGTTCGAACCCGACCGCGGCGGCTGCGTTTTTATGGAGGAAAAACGCTAAGGCGCCCGTGTGCTGTGCGATGTCAGTGCACGTTAAAGATCCCCAGGTGGTCTAAACTATTCCGGAGCCCTCCACTACGGCACCTATCTCTTCCTTTCTTCTTTCACTCCCTCCTTTATCCCTTCCCTTACGGCGCGGTTCAGGTGTCCAAAGATATATGAGACAGATACTGCGCCATTTCCTTTCCCCAAAAAACAATTATTACTATTATTATGCCACAAGCAAGCACCATGACTTTAAATTTAGATGCGCCATTGGCAGAGCGGGGAATTATATGCAACTCCAAAATCCAACAGTGCAGAGACCACTCACTTCGCCGCACAGATATAAGTTTCCATTTGCACATTCTTTAATAAAAGCCAGTTTCTTCCAATGAAAGAAAGAGCACTATGGACTGAGTTCAAGGGAGCTCCGCTTTCACAGCACAGAGACTACAAATGAGAGTGTTTATGTCCAAATACCGTTTTTATTTATTTCTGTTTTCCTGATTTTGACACCACACTGGAGTGGCTAAGTTCACTCGAATAAGAAAAGTATTCAGCGCAATGCCGGCGGGGTTTGAAGTAATTGCCCTGTCTCTTGAGATACGAATCTCGAATAGTTTACTGGAGATCGAACAGGCGTAATAATTAACACGGCGGCGAATTACCTTACACCTGCGTATTACCTGATGAGCGAAGCAACTTTCCAACTACGTGACACGGACTACTGCTACCAAGTGTCACACGTACTACTGGACTACCTGAATAAAGCCTTATTCCGACGCACATAAAACTCGGACGACTCGGCCAAGTCCTGCTTCTCACTTTTGGGAATGAGCAGACGGCGGCGACACTAATGAGGTGAGCTATAGTGCCGCCCTACAAGCTTTGTAATAAGACAGTAATTACTAGTTAGCATCCATCTAAATGCGGCCATATGGCTACAAAGGAAATCTATACAGCCACCGCCTCACCAGGGCAAACGCTCTACCAACTGAGCGAACCGGAACGACTAGCACATGAACGACTATCATATGAGACACTGGAAATGATCTAGCGTAAATCTGTATTATTCATCTTTATTAAATATCGTTCTACTGACTCTCCAACCACTCTTATGGCACAACACAACACACAGACATTGCAAACACGAAGAAAAATTCAAGGATTGAAATTTCTTTTCTCACTCAAAAATAACAAACTCTCCATGAGCCCTGATTTATTTCTTAAGCCGATCACAATGCGACTAACACGGCATCGTCACACGGAATCCCTAACACCGTACAGCGCTAGAATCAATGCTTTCAAATACTCATTTTTTCCTCGCACAATAACTCAATGGAATGATCTCCCGCATGAGGTTGTAAACAGCATTGATTCCATTGACAAAATTGCTTATTGATAGTTGCTGAGTTGTTTTTTCTTGTTCTTTACTGTGTCCTATTACTCATGTTAGTTTTCTGCGATGTAATTTGCCGCGTTTTTTTATGTATTTTTTTGCCCCTCCTGATTGGACCCATCTCATGATCTGAAGTATTCTATCAATAAAAATAAATAAATAAAAATAATAATGGGCTGGACTTTCGGTTTTTATATTTAGAAAATTCGGCGGACTTTTTTCGGTTTTTATTTCAGGATGCTACTTCCGGTTTTTTTTCGGCGAATGTTATTTTCGACGAATGCAATACTGACTTTTTTTCGATGACTTAATGTAGCAATTCTGTATGGGCAAAAGTCATTTAAAGTCTATCTTGGTATTTTGATCGTCCTGAACAATTTATGTACCAGAAATAGCGTGCAAATGGTAGAACTTAGAGCAGTTGTTGTAGAATAAATTGCTACCCTCATTAAAACAGTAACTCAAATGAGAAAGCCGGCAGACAAAAACGGAAGTGGAGGTTAACTTCTATAGAACTTCGCTGTTATGCTATCGCAGGGTCACTTGTGACGCTGCGTTGTGCGCGAGGGCGGGGCATCACGTGGTATGCGTGTTGATGGCAGTGATGGAACTGCCGCTCAGTCGTCGCGGAAGCCAAAACATACTTTTTCGTGACGCCCATTCGCGGTTTCGTGCCAATGTCCTACATGCATTTGAATAGCCCAATTAACCGACTACCTTCTCTGAGCAGGTGATGTCGGTGAAGAAACAGTGCTTAGCTAGAAGACGACGAGCAGTCGTTGCTTCCCGGTCTGCAGAGACGTGTAGAGCTGTTTATGTCGAGAATGTCATGTTTCGGAGTGGGCGGGAGAAAGCGTTGGCAGACTCAGACTGATGGACCTCTTTGCCTCCTTATCCCTTCGCTATTCTTTCGCTATGGGCTCAACGGACACTGCACGGCATTCAATCAATCGTCTAGGAGCAAACAGTAAGCAGATGAAATTATAATTAAATTATTATAAATTAAAAAAGCATAAATTAGGCACTATCACCGAGACAAGAATCGTGACGGAACCAAACGCAAGATGTCCGTGGAACAAATTATCCAAGCCTGGCTGTCTGCAAGCAAATCGGCGAGTGGTCGTTAGTTTGTTGTAAGCGGCTATCGTTACGTATTAGGAAACAATTGTATTTCACATTTATCCACTCTCACCAGACATACTGCCATCAAGTCTGGAGAACGTGCAACAAGGTAGACTCTGAGCGTCTTTCTTCGTTACAAGAAAGAGCCTTAAAAATGATGTCATCTCATCAGATCCTCATCAACAAACTCCATGTACGATAAGTTTAACATGTTACCATTTCCACAGCTCTATAATTTTTGCTTAGCCACACTGATTTTCCGCGAAATTAAACATGATTATGCCGCCTTTTCAAACACATACTTAAACAGAGGTGTAGCATACAACTTACGCACTATTTCATTGACGGGGTTAAAACCAAGAACAAAATATGGTACTAAAACTATACATAATCAAATAATTGCGCTGTGTAATGCATATCCATACTTAGTTACACTCGGCAAAGAAAACGCAACTATGCCTCGTTTTAAAAAAAATAAAGCTACTTTCTGCTTCCTTCAAACGTATAATAGCTTTCTCCTGATGTCCCATTGAAGTACCCACTAATTTCCCCCGTGGTTTAAATTTCGTGACTGAAACTGATGTATTGTTGCTTTGTGAAATACTTGAGTAATGATTGTTACGAACACTGTTAGTAACTGTATAACCTTCTTCACAAATAATTCTGTTCCAGTGTCTTCATATCTGTTCATTCTTTTGCGCATGCCTGAGTAGTTACCTTTGTAATTTTCATTGTGTCCAACATATACTTTTAGTGATTCTGTGCCGGCTGTCAGATGTGTACGAAGGCCCCGTCAGGAGACACAGGAGTCTCCTTTTGCCTTGCCTCTTGGGCATATTTCACATCGTGTATTTATGTCCGAAATAAATTGAAATTGAAATTGAAAGATGTCCATTACAGGGCTCCCAACGTGCGAGCGGTTGGCGCTGAATCCTTCTGCAGAGAAACATGAAATTATACAGCAGCCTTTTGTGTTGCTGCATCGTGCTGCCTCACCTCATATGTCCTCTGGTAGAGAGAGGATAGGCAGGCGGTTCTTGACAATCACACAGTGAACAGGGAAGGGTAAGCCTCGGGGTGCTTGCCAACGTTTCGACAAGAATATTTGTCTTCGTCTTGGCAAAGCAGTCATCATTGGCGAGGTTAAAATAGGGTCTGTTACAGATGCAATGTCATTTACACCCTGTAGGACCCACTTCCGCGCCGCATATATGACATAAAAGTGGCAAGGACTTCGGAGCTGAGGTGCTTCTTTGCTTCTGCTTGTGTTGCCTGCTCGATGCCTGTGCCGCGCCACGCTCGCCACTGTAGAGCCAGCGTGCTTGCAGTGATCGACTGTGGAGGCAAGAAGGCCCGAATTAAATAAACTTCTCGTCAGAATCGAGCGAGTTTCAGTGCCCTTGGAGTTTCGAGGGAATGCACGGGCCACACCAGGTTCTATCAGGCAAGAAACAAACGCGAAAGTATAGATGGGATGAAAAAGAGTAGTGAACGACGCGAATATGGGGAACATAAGGTTTTCACTTGAGGGACTCTGTGCATACACAGATGGTGTGACGTCTAGGATTGCATGACATAATGCAGGAGAGATACCAAAAAATGTACAAAACAAAAACCCAGCATGGTACAGAACATCACTTGTGAACAGAACACAATATCTCCCGTTTTCAAGTCTCGCTGAGTAAGTGGCTAATGTTTTATTCAGATGCAATCATCAACTGGTTACACATCAATGGCGCTCTGTGTACACGTCGTGGCAAGAACACTCAAAAGCGCACGCTTCGAAAGTTGTTGAGGTAAAAATGACAGTGTTTACAACGTTCCTATACAGCGCGAAATCAATCCGTACTAGGGTCATAACCACCGGATTTGTGCCACGTATAAGACGACGATGACAACAGACGATTTTGCTCAGGGTTGGTACCCATCGCATTAGTGCTTACGTACTAATAGTGGGCAAAATAACGTGAAAGCGCGCGCTTATGATAAGGACAGACCAGGCTCTCTCAGCGCATATGCGTCTCATTTGCGGATAAGGGGGACATGTGTCACCAAACGACGCTCTAGAGTTGATCTGCCACAAGCTCAAACGTTGTTAGCAAACAGATATGAGGGCTGTATGCGAAACTTTGCTTTCCGAAACGTAACTCAGAGGTGCTTGTGAGTAACACGTCGACCTTTGAATCCGCTTGTTTCCATCCATCCACGGCGTACCGCCACCAATCACGAGCTGGAAAAACACGTGATTGCCAATCGCGTGTTGAGCACACCTTTTCCAGAAGGAACGCTGATGTGCCAGCAGCGGAAAGTTTGTCCAGGTCCGCGTGTGGTGTGATCACGTCGGCCGATATCGGTTATAAACACAGACAGGAAGGGAGCAGCGCGAACTCACGTGTGGCTATATCTGCGATTTCCCTATCAGAGCCTAATTTTGCCGAGTGACCCATTGCAGAAGGAAGCTGGCAGTCGCTTTGCTCATTGTGTGAATCACTCTTCGCCTACAGGTACGCGCACCGGAGCACGAGTTTGGAACGAACAAAAGCCACGTGCCATTTACGCTCACGCGACGTTGGTGCAACGCGTGTTCAATGCTTGCGGTTGGAGATATTGTCAGCAGGGTTTGTTTCTAATTAAAATAAGAGTTATTTGCGAGTGCATGTTTCGCGGATGCGCTGCGCGAAGCAAACGCCAAAGAAGGTGCCACGAAAAAAAAAACTGAAACAAACATGCAAAAAGAACACTGCTGACTTCGTAGCTTAAGTTCGCACAGAAACATCAATGCGAGAAAGCTTAAAGCCCTACTGTGATTAGGCGTACCCACATGCAACCAAGTCAGGAAAGAAAAATAAGATGGGAACTGAAATAACAGCTTCAATATAATACATTATACTAGCATTTTAAAGAATTTCATTAGATTAAAAGGAGGCGCCTATTTTAGGGGTAAGCATTGCTCAAACAATCCAGGAACGCAAAAAATGTCTCATCGTGCAAGTCTCTGAAGTGCAGTTCGACAGCACAACTTATTGGCCGAGCTGGTGTGGGGTCAGCGTACCTACAGTGCAACAAACGGGAAGACGCAAGGAAAACACAGATTTGTGTTGTGTTTTTCTTGCTTCTCTCCGTCTGTAGCGCTATAGATATGGCGGAATTGAACTAATCGCTTGCCGTGCTTGCGAGAAAGCAGCGAAATTATGGGGTGAATTAACTCGGTAGTTCTTTGATGAAATGTGAAGCCCCCCCCCCCCCCCTCCCCCAAACGGTAAAAGTAAGTGGGGTGCTGAAGGGGACTTACCGACTCCTTGAAATTTAACGCGTGTCAAAGGTGGAGAAAACAAATCGCATGAGACATTTAACGCTAAAGTAAAATTATTGTGTTTCATCGATGTCCGCAACATTTTCTTTTTAACGAATGTGCAAGCCAAGCAGGTCATATGAAAAAAAAAATCTACTTTTAATCCACCTGTTCGCGTCTTCTCTGTAAGCGCAAACGACAAATACAGACACTTATATGAGTACAGCATACACGTATATGCATATGCATAAGCATGTCAGTATATGCATAGCATATGCATATACGGACACCTATACATCAGACGTTCGCGCATTGCGTCAGACACCTATATCAATATAGCATACACGTATATGCATATATGCATATGCATGTCCATATATGCATAGCATATGCATATACGGACACCATACATCAGATGTTCGCGCATTGCATCAGACCACTACCTCCGTTTCACTACCGTCCGTTACGTCACCGTCTTTCCAGTCACCAGCTGTGGCATCCCCGTTTATCGGCGGGAAGCGTTACTAACGGCCACGTGCCACGCTTAGAGTCTGCCGCCTCCAGCCACGCTATCGGTGACGTGCGCGGTAAGGGCAGAGGCCGCGCTACACAAACAATGGCGGTGAGATTACGCCGTCCGAAGTCAGGTGCCCGCGGGGCGGAGGTCATCGTGTGCGACCGCCGGCCCGCCTCCCGTCTTCGCGGGAGCTTAAAAAGCAGCAGCAGTGGGTGTCGCCGCAGCACTGCCCGAACCGAGGCGAGCCTTGTATCAGTGCCAGCGTTCACGCACGCAACTCACCGAGGAGACATGGCAGCGACAAAAGTCGGCGGACTGTCGGAGGAACTCAAGCAGGCCGATGCCACCGTGCAGGAAATCTGCGAGAAGGTATCACTCGTCTGCTTTACTTTTTTTCGCTTATTATATAAATTAAGTAATTAGCTCTTAACTATAAGCTATTTGAAAAATAAGAGACGCCGACCAGTGAAAAAAGGTTCGTTCTTGACGTTTCGGCTTCCACATGGAAGCCTTGTTCACAATGAATTCGTCACCAAACAAGCTTCATTCATTGTGAACAAGGCTTCCGTGTGGAAGCCGAAACGTCAAGAACGAACCTTTTTTCACTGGTCGGCGTCTCTTATTTTTTTCAAATGTACGCTCCCGGCCAGACGGGTTTCCGTCACACGCTCAACTTTAACTATAAGCTAAAGTCTACGGATCTCGGGGGCCGTAGCAAAGTGAACTGCTTCTTGCCCTTGTAAGACAGTTTGAGGATATTATGTAGTTGTGTCCTTTTATCTGAAGTCATTAAATTCTTAATTTTCTTAATCTAGACTGGACGATTGGTCATGAGGAAATTGTTTTCGTTTTCTTTTTCTTTTGGGCTCGTCGTTTTATAGACTTGACAGGTTGCGTCATCTACAGGTAGCATAACCGTGTTATTGCTAAATATTCTTGGGCTGCTAGAGCTTGGGCACACACGAAGACATTTTCAAGCCAACTAGTCTAGTGTGAAGCGATATATCATTTGCAATGCAGGCTGTAGCAGGGTACGGCCAACGCCTTATCTATTGAAGAGGTGTTGGTACGGGTTATATTTTTATTCCTTGTATAGTTAAGCTTTCTTTATGACTATCTACTTTGAACAGATGACTTCAAATTCTGCTTTCGACCTTGCATTTGGCGGCAGCAAAGCTGACACGCCTATAGGAACGGCTGGATAAGAGGCAGAAAGACTGCTCACACAGCAACTAAGCCTTCAGCTCATGAAATTTGTGGCAATAAAAAACAAAACTGGCTTCTGTTGAGATGCCTGCTCACTCATGTTACACTTCAAGAAGTTCGCCAGGATTGTAAATAACTTCGTGCTGAACGTTTCAACGTGGCGGACAGGCACCGGCATTTCTAAAATGCCTTCTTCCGACCATATTTGCCCCGTTTTATAGACATGCATATAAGCCTACCAGCGCGAGGCACCGCACTGTTTCTTATATTAACTGAAGGAGCTTTGACAGAATTTTTTTCCAAAACTATTAAAAACTTTGGCACAAATTACGCGACATTGTCAGCGAAATGATACAGAAGCAACAGTGTTCTCAAACAAGCTTTAAACGGCCTCAGTAGTACGTCTGAAATAATGATAAAGCTAGTTAGCCGAAGGACCTGCTTCACTTATGGAGAACCGTAAGAACAACACAAGCCTTATACTTGAAAACAAAGGGAGAGGAAAAACAGTGAACGAAAACATTTGTTCAGCGCTAAGTGAAGTTCGCTGTTACCACTTCAGATTGTCAGCTCAAAGATTGCGTAGCTTACAAAGAGGCTTTACACTCTCTGAGAGCTCTAATCTTCTCGGTCAACATCGCAATGTGTTAAATATAGCGACTGAGATAAAATACGACAAGGAGTCTTGTGCGCATCGGCGGAGTGTCTGGAATGTGAAGCGTTGGTCTTACAAGCAGTTTCGCTGTACTTTTTAAGACACCTTCGATCACGGAGTCGGTAGTAGATGTGTTAAGACGACAAAGATATAATTAATTTGCGTGATCCACAGATTCGTCCGGATGTGGAGAGCAAGCTTGGTCAGTGCACCGTGGACTTCACCCCCGTCAACTACAGGACACAGGTCGTGAACGGAGTCAACTATTTCATCAAGGTACGCTAAATATTGGCGTCAAGCCAATAACATGACAATACAACGTGACCATATTATTCTGCGTACTCACGTTGAGTGCACTTCTCTTAAAACTTCAAGGATTCAAATTATTAGCTCACAAAAATGTTTATTTAGGCGCCAATACCATAATCGCGCTTCGAAAGCTGCCGTACTGTATATTACGTTATTTAAACTTAAAAGACCCGAAAAGTCACTGAGGTTCGACAACATGGATTGCGTTACGTAAGGCATCTCCTTTTTAGCACCGTTAAAGGAACAAGAAAAGAAACGCAAGAGCTCGCAACATACAACTCGTCTACGACATCTAATATCCCTTCAGCAAATCTCCGACATAGCACCAGGAAGATACTGCCAGTTCCATCACTATAGGCCTAGTCTTTAAAGAGCCGGCTGTTCTCAGTGGCTTTCGACAAGCTCGAACAATATCACGCGACGCAGTTTCAGTGAATATCCCTGACACTGTCCAACATTTAACATGCTTCTACAGGCGGATTCCTCGCGTGTTATTGCGCTCAGTGCGAACTTTTATAATGCGACAATGTGGGAACACTACTTCGCTTGTTGCGGCTGTAACTTTTAAGGCTTCCGTTAGGTGCCAGAAAGTGCCTTGAAAAAGCTGGAAACAAAACCGATTTAGTTTTGTGCCGAGATGATTCAACGTTGTTGCAACGAAACTCACGCTGCGACTTTCAGTACGCAAATGAAAGGATAGTGACTATTATGTGCTGAGCATCACAAAATAAGGTCT